>BMAV01025637.1:0-21262 GCA_019973955.1 Trichonephila inaurata madagascariensis
AAAATAAGTCTTTTTCTCGCGTCCCTTCTAACATAATCCTAAGTTCTTTGACGGCCACGATTAATGGCAAAACTTTTCCAACCCAATACCAAGAAGAGAAACGGATCGAATATGCAAATGAGATATATTTTAAAAGGATAGAAGCTTTGAGGAGATAGAGCGGTAAGCCTAGAGATAACTTAGTGTGGAATCATTAGGAACAAGGGTTAGTCGTCCTATAGCTCTGGAAGAAGGATACGTTCATCTCCATTAAAATATAATAAAGGTTAAGAAAGTCTGAATCTTCTCGTCTAAAATTACGTAATAGGTATTACTTCAACCTATGAAGGAAGGTGAATCTATAAAAGGTAATATTTTGTATAAGAAGTTAGATTAGACTGTTAATTAAATATAATTAAGATAAGTGATCTAGTTGCGCGATCTGACTTGAATATAAGGTTTAATTGGGTGTTAACTCTCACTTTAAGAAAGTTGTTAATTAGAATTAAGTAATTTAAGTTATTCTTAATAAAAGTTGTGTTAAGAATTACATAATGTCTCATCATTTAGATAATCCCACACCTCTAGCTTACGCGGATCCTACTAGACATAGTCATCACAGGATGGCTATGTCGCAATGGCGCCCGAACTTTTTTAATTCTGGGTTAGGTAATGCAGGTGGAAATAACGTATTACCTGAAATGTACTTTTCAGGGTCAGAGAACATTTTAGAGTTCCTAGAAACAATTGAAAACCAAATACAGTTACTTGAAATCCCAAGTAATCTGTCATGTGCTTACTTAAAAAGTCATCTCAGGGGAAGGGCTCAATATTTGGATCGGTGTTAGTGCAAAATACAGCCACGGATTTCGCGCAGCTCAAGGCTGAATTAGCGAAGGCTTTTCCCGCGGTCAAAAATAAGAAAGAATTACAAGCTAAATTTTTTGCTTCACAGCAGGGAAGAAATCAGGAACCCACTGATTTCGTATATGATTTATTAAAATTAGAGAAACATTTAGAATTAGGAATGTCCCAACAGAATTGGTGGATCATATTTTAGTTCGACTCGAACCACAGATCCAGGACTATGTGGAGGTGCGCAATCCACAGAACACGGTACAACTTTTGGAAGTCTTGGCTAAATTCGAAGAGAGGTATTCTTGCAAATTAAAAAGGGGTTCACAGAATGATAATGTAGAAAGACGAGGTCAAAACGCGCATAGGATGCCTAATTTTGATGCTAATGGTAGAAACTGGAGAAATTCTGAAGTTGGACGTAGACCAAAACAACAGTAGAAATGATTTTTATGAGAATAGCCGTCAAAGTAATAGAGGGTTCGAGAGGAATAGATTTCAGAATAGTGGATTAGGAGGATTCAATTGAATAGTTTACTACTCTCGAAAATGTGAGCGAAATGTGATAATTTTAATAGAGGCGACCGTAGAAATAGAGGTTCGAGTGAAAATTTCAGTCGAGGCGATAGGGATGCAAAGGACGATTAAATATTGTAAAGCTAAAAGATCAACCTCAAAAGTATCAAGAGAAACGCCAATTAAGCTTTCTCCCGATATGTATATCACCCGTAGAATCTCCCTGCTAATGTTCCTATTTTATTAAATAACACATTTTTGAAAGCACTAAGGGGACACCGAGCAGATAAATCATTTATATTCTGAAGAAGTATATAGAAAATATTTTTTATACAAATAAAAAATCGCGAGCCCAGGGTAATAACAGCAATAGGTGAAATGCCAAACATGGGGGATTGTAGAATTGAATATTCGCATCAGAGATTTTGTTAGACCTTGGTCGGCTTCATGTGTTGACGGATTTAGAATACCCATGTATTCTCGGTATTGATTTTATAAGTGGGTCAAGGATCGTATTAGATTTGGATCAGAAATCGTTGAAAATTCAAGATCTGATGGTTGAAGATAATAAGGTAAATAAAGGAAATTGGTGAGTTAATGGGTCAGAAAATGAAGTTAAATATGGTATAATGTTTTATCGAAAAATCATGTGGAAAGTATAATTGGAGAAAAATTTAATTGTGCCATAATCAGATTTAGTACTTACTTCATGGGAACAATTAATAACAAACAGAAAAATGACCCAGAAATTAGGTCATACTCCATAGATATTTAGAAAACCCGGAAGATAACTAGGTTAATGCAACGATATGTGAGAATTGGTCCCACGATTTCGCTCCAATTGAAGGATTGTTATTTTATGCGAAACACGCAACGTCGTTAGTGAAAATGCGTATACATTCCAAAATCTTTAAGTGAATGAAATAATGAGAGAATTTCACGACAGGGCCAATTGCTGGACACTTAGAAGATTTAAAACGTATCATGTACCTGGGACGTTTGTTATTTCCCCGTACATGAGAAAATTCATTGATCAATATGTTCCCTACATGCCATATGTGCCAAGTTAATAACTATAAAAACGCGTTACCAGCTGGTCGATTAAATCCACTATATCAAATTATCCAAAATGAGATAGTGACGCTAGATTTGTGCCAGGCCCGTATCCTATATCGAGAATAAGACGTAATCGGCAATATTTTAGTATTAACCGATCATTTCAGCAAATGGCTGAAATTATACCCTTAAAAAGGCCTCATCTCGTATAATAGTGATATTTTTTTGATAACCAACTTTATATCGCGTTATGGAGTCCAATAAAATTAATAAGTGATAATGGTCCCCAATTTATATCCGAAATTTTTGAGCACCCTAAGTGAAAGATTAGGCATAAGGTACGTGAAGACTGTTGCATATATAGACTCACAAGCAAATCGAACTGAAGAGTTAATCGAGATATAGTACAAATGATTGCAAAATTATGTTAATGATCAACATGATACTTGGGATCAATTTACGTGAGTTTGCTTACGCCATTCGTACGGCGGTAAATGAAACAACGGAAAAATCACCCGCTGAATTATTTTGGGTCGAAAATCGATTACCCCATTTCAAAAATTAGTTATGATTTCGGAAAGTTCAAAAATACAAAAATATAGAGAAGTTATTCAGGAAGCTAGATTAAATACGAAAATAAAGAGGAAAGGTGGGAAAGATATTATAATAGACGAAGAAAAAAGACATAAAAATTAAGGTAAATGATTGGGTCTTATTAGAAACACACCCTTTTAAGTTCAGCAGAAGCAACAAAAGTCTGCGCCACCCTAAAACAAAAAATTTGAAGGACCTTTATAGAGTATTAGAAGTAAGAAAATAACAATAATATTGTAATATGGAAATCAGGAAAAGATTAACGGCTAACGTGGATCAAATAAGAATATATCGTCAAAAAGAAATGTGACGAGGTCGTGAGTTAGAACAGGTATCCCAAATAGTATAAGATCACGTCAGGAAACTAGTACTTCGGAAAAGTACATCAAGGATTAAATGAGTCACACTATGGGAAAGAAAATTCGCGGTGAAACGTAAGTTAGAGGCAAAGGATTAGTCGCCAATCAAATCAATATAAAATACAGATAGGACCATAAAACGCAGATCACTGGTCAGATCGTTTCCTAGTTCATTTGAAATGACAGGAAAGTGCTAAAAGGACAAAGTTCAATAAGGAATAAAGAGATCAGGAGAGTAAGGGGCAGGCTGTACAGGAGAAAATGGCACAAAAAAGGGACGCAATAATAAAAGACCTTTTCATCCAGTACTATTTCTAGAAGTAGAAAGAAGAGATGGACCAAGATACAGCTTACGTCCACGCCAAAGAAACGATCTGGAGTCCCGACCGGCCAAGGAAGCAAGACCTAAAAAGAGCCGACAAGGAGATTACAAGCCCTACAACAATCATCATAAGGAATTCCAATGCAGCCGAGGAAAGAGAAGAGGAAAGAACAATGGTAGCACCTCATCATTGGACGTCATGGTGGGAGACCGAATATAAAAATCAGGTTGTATTGTTTCATTTTTTTATGATCTTCCAACAAGTGGTCGGAAGAATTATTGCAAAGAAAGAAGTCTCGGCGGTGTTTAAAGTTATAAGCTAAGCAAAGCACACTGGCTGTAATGAGTGTATATTTATTTTTTGAACTTTGACTTGTTAAAAATTTTTTCTGAGAAAACAATTGTTATTGCACATTTGTTTGCTTCGATGTATGACTTCGTGAGATGCGACAATTCCTTTGGTTATTTGTTATAATGGTTTATTGAAAAATGTTTGTAATTGTATAATATGTGTATATATATATGTTTTTGTATTGTTCCGTATTATGAGGCATCTGGTTCAGGGAAACGCGGCGTAGTCAGGCACTAACAATAATATTAAACGATGCTGCGCGGCTCATTGGGGAGTATTTTGGGAACCAGATGTGGGATGAAGATGAAAATTTATTGTGATTTACAAATAATAGATAATGCATAAAAATTGTAAACTTATTGGTATTATGTAAACATAAATTGGAAACAGTAATTTAGAGAGTTTCATTTCAGGGAGACAGCACCCCTGAAAATTGTAGAAATAGATGATAAATTCAACACCGAAAATTGGAGCAAAAATGCCAGCTCCATATGAAATGATGATACAGATGCAAAGTTTGGGTTTGTGCACCCAGGAAAATTTTAGAAAATTTAAGTGTATAGTTACTTCTTTAAGAGTATATATGTTAAAGTGAGAGGGTAAGCAATTAAACAGTAATTATTAATGTTAGCCTAGTTAATGGAGTAAAATTTATTGTCACGAGTTTAAATTTAAAATTGTTGAATACAAATTTAATTCTAGGATGAGTAATGAAAATTAAAGTCAAGATAAATATTGAAATTATAAAAAGTTAAAATGAGGATTTAAGATTAAAATTTAAATAAAACTTAGAAAGAAGAGATTCAGAAATAAAAATTTAGGCACGTAATTTATTACATAAGTACAGAGAACCCTATAACCGATGTTTTTCTTTTCTGGAGGGGTTGTGACGTTCTCGCGTCCTTCTTTCTAACATAACCCTAAGTTCTTTTGACGGCCACGATTAATGGCAAAACTTTTCCAACCCAATACCAAGAAGAGAAACGGATCGAATATGCAAATTCGATATACTTTAAAAGGATAGAAGCTTTGAGGAGATAGAGCGGTAAGCCTAGAGATAACTTAGTGTGGAATCATTAGGGAACAAGGGTTAGCTGCCCCATAGCTCTGGAAGAAGGATACGTTCATCTCCATAAAATATAATAAAGGTTAAGAAAGTCTGAATCTTCTCGTCTAAAATTACAATAGGTATTACTTCAACCTATGAAGGAAGGTGAATCTATAAAAGGTAATATTTTTGTATAAGAAGTTAGATTTCAGACTGTTAATTAAATATAATTAAGATAAGTGATCTAGTTGCGCTGATCTGACTTGAATATAAGGTTTAATTGGGTGTTAACTCACTTTAAGAAAGTTGTTAATTAGAATTAAGTAATTTGCTATTCTAATAAAAGTTGTGTTAAGAATTACATAATGTCTCATCATTTAGATAATCCCCACACTCCTTAGCTTACGCGGATCCTACCAGACATAGTCATCACAGGGATGGGTTATGTCGCAATTGCGCCCGAACTTTTTAATTCTGGTTAGGTAATGCAGGTGGAAATAACGTATACCTGAAATGTACTTTTCAGGGTCAGAGAACATTTAGGAGTTCCGAAACAATTGAAAACCAAATACAGTTACTTGAAATCCCAAGTAATCTGTCATGTGCTTACTTAAAAAGTCATCTCAGGAAGGGCTCAATATTTGGATCGGTGTTAGTGCAAAAATACAGCCACGATTTCAAGTGCAGCTCAAGGCTGAATTAGCGAAGGCTTTTCCCTGCGGTCAAAAAATAAGAAAGAATTACAAGCTAAATTTTTGCTTCATTATAGGAAGAAATCAGGAACCCACTGATTTCGTATATGATTTATTAAAATTAGAGAAACATTTAGAATTAGAATGTCCCAAACAGAATTGGTGGATCATATTTTAGTTCGACTCGAACCACAGATCCAGGACTATGTGGAGGTGCGCAATCCACAAGAACACGGTACAACTTTTTGAAGTCTTGGCTAAATTCCGAAGAGAGGTATTCTGCAAATTAAAAAGGTTCACAGGAATGACATGAAAGATCGAGGGTTAAACAAGTATAGGATGCCTAATTTGATGCTAATGGTAGAAACTGGAGAAATTTGAAGTTGGACGTGGACCAAACAACAGTAGAAATGATTTATGAGAATAGCCGTCAAAGCAATAGAGGGTTCCGAGAGGAATAATAGATTTTCAGAATAGTGATTAGAGATTCAATAACAGGGGTTATCAATTTCGAAATGAAGCGAAATGATAATTTTAATAGAGGCGACCAGAAATAGAGGTTCGAGTGAAAATTTCAGTCGAGTAAGGATAGGATGCAAAGGGGACGATTAAATATTGTAAAAGTTAAAGATCAACCCTCAAAAGTATCAAGAGAAACGCTACTAAGCTTTCTCTGATATGTATCACCCGTAGAACTCTAATACGTTCCTATTTTATTAAATAACACATTTTGAAAGCACTAGTGAATACCGGAGCAGATAAATCATTTATATCGGAAGAAGTATATAGAAAATATTTTTTATAAGCAAATAAAAAATCGCGAGCCCAGGTAATAACAGCACAGGGTGCGAAATGCCAAAAACATGGGGATTGTAGAATTGAATATTGCATCAGAGATTTTGTTAGACCTTGGTCATTTCCATGTGTTGACGGATTTAGAATACCCATGTATTCTCGGTATTGATTTTATAAGTGGGTCAAGGATCGTATTAGATTTTGATCAGAAATCGTTGAAAATTCAAGATTCGATGGTTGAAGATAATAAGGTAAATAAAGGGAAATTGCGAGTTAATGGGTCAGAAATGAAGTTAAATATGGTGGCTAATGTTTTATCGAAAAAATCATGTGGAAAGTATAATTCGCAAATTTAATTGTGCCATAATCAGGATTTAGTACCTTACTTCGCGGGAAACAATTAATAACAGAACAGAAAAATGACCCAGAATTAGGTCATATCTATAGATATTTAGAAAACCCGGAAGATAACTAGGTTAATGCAACGATATGTGAGAATTGGTCCCACGATTTCCGTCTAATTGAAGGATTGTTATTTTATGCGAAACACGCAACGTCGTTAGTGAAATGCGTATACATTCCAAAATCTTTAAGCGAATGAAACAATGAGAGAATTTCACGACAGGCCAATTGCTGGACACTTAGGAAGATTTAAAACGTATCATAAAAATCTTCGGGACGTGTTTGTTACTTCCCGGTACATGAGAAAATCATTGATCAATATGTTCCCTATTACGCCATATGCGTGCTGTTAATAACTATAAAAAAACGCGTTACCAGCTGGTCGATTAAATCCACTATATATCAAATTATCCAAATGAGATAGTGACGTTAGATTTGTTAGGTCTGGTATCCTATATCGAGAATAAGACGTAATCGCTATATTTTAGTAATAACCGATCATTTCAGCAATGGGCTGAAATTATACCCCAAAAAGGCCTCATCTCGTATAGTGATATTTTTTTGATAACTTTATATATCGCGTTATGGAGCCCAATAAAATTAATAAGTGATACGGTCCCCAATTTATATCCGAAATTTTGAGCACTTAAGTGAAAGATTAGGGCATAAGGTATGTAACGAAGACTGTTGCATATAGACCACAAGCAAATTGAACTGAAAGAGTTAATCGAGATATAGTACAAATGATTGCAAATTATGCTACTGATCAAACATGATACTTGGGATCAATTTACGTGAGTTTGTTTACGCTATTCGTACGGCGGTAAATGAAACAACGGAAAATCACCTGCTGAATTATTTTTGGGTCGAAAATTGATTACCCCATTTCAAAATTAGTTATGATTTCGGAAAGTTCGTACCACAAAATATAGTGAGAAGTTATTCAGGTGTGGATTAAAATTACTTTGAAAATTTCTGAAGAGGAAAAGGGTGGGAAGATGGATATAATTGTGACTTTGAAGAAAAGACATAAAATTTGCTAAGGTAAAATGATTGGTTCCATTAGGAAACACACCCCTTTAAGTTCTGAAGCAGCTTAACAGTGTCTGCGCTAAATTTAAACAAAAATTTGAAGGACCTTATAGAGTATTAGAAGTAAGAACAACAATAATATTGTAATACGGAAATCAGGAAAAGATTAACGGTTAACGTGGATCAAATAAGAATATATCGTCAAAAGAAATGTGACGAGGTCGAGTGCTAGGAACAGGTATCCCAAATAGTATAAGATCACGTCAGGAAACTAGTACTTCGGAAAAGTACATCAAGGATTAAATGAGCTCTATGGGAAAGAAAATCTGCGGTGAAACGTAAGTTAGAGGCAAAAGGGATTAGTCGTGCCAATCAAATCAATATAAAAATACAGATAGGACCCTATAAACGCAGATCACTGGTCAGATCGCTTCCTAGTTCATTTGGAAAATGACAGGAAAAGTAAAAGGACAAAGTTCAATAAGGAATAAAGAGGATCAGGGAGGAGTGGAGGCGGCGGGCTTCACAGGAGAAAAATTTAAGTACTGTGTATGGGACGCAATAATAAAAGACCTTTTTCATCCAGTACTCTCATTTCAGGAAGTGGAGAAAAGGAAGAGATGGACCAAGATGTACAGCTTTACGGCCCACAAAGAAACGGATTCCTGGAGTCCCTGACTCGGGCCACGGCGAAGCAGTTAATTCCCGGGGTAAGAGCCGGGACAAGTGGAGATTACAAGCCCCATGTACCAACTCACTGGGCGGGAATTTGAATGCAGCCGGAGGAAAAGGAGAAGAGGAAAGAAATCGAATGGTGAAAGCACCCCTACTCATTGGACGCTCAAGCGGGTGGGGAGACCGGAAATTATAAAATCAGGTTGTATTGTTTCATTTTTTTATGATCTTCCAACAAGTGGTTGTCGGAAGAATTATTGCAAAGCAGTGCCAGGAAGTCCGGCGGTGCTTAAAAGTTATAGCCGTAAGCAAAAAGTTAACAACACTCAGCAATGAGTATATATTTGTTTTTGAATTTTGACTTGTTGTTAAAATTTTTTGAGAAAACAATTGTTATTAAAAATACTTGTTTGCTTCGATGTATGACTTCTCGTGAGATGCGACAATTCCTTTTGGTTATTTGTTATAATGGTTTATTGAAAATGTTTGTAATTGTATAATATGTGTATATATATATGTTTTGTATTGTTCCGTATTATGAGGCATCTGGTTCAGAAACGCGGCGTAGTCAGGTAATTCAACAATAATAATAAAATCGATGCGCGGCTCATTGGGAGTATTTTGAACCAGATGTGGGGATGAAGATGAAAAATTTATTGTGATTTACAAATAATATATATAATGCATAAAAATTGTAAACTTATTGGTATTATGTAAAACATAAATTGGAAACAGTAATTTCTCTCTAGAGTTTTCATTTCAGGGAGACAGACCCTGAAAATTGTAGAAATAGATGATAAATTCAACACCGAAAATTGGAGCAAAATGCCAGCTCCATATGAAATGAGATGACAGATGCAAGTTTGGGTTTAGTAACCCAGGAAAAATTTTCTTAGAAAATTTAAGTGTATAGTTACTTAAGAGTATATATGTAAAAAGTGAGAGTGGGCAAGAATTAAACAGCAATTATTAATGTTACCTAGTTAATGGAGTAAAATTCTATTGTCACGAGTTTAAATTCTAAAAATTGCTGAATATTAAATTTAATTCTAGGATGAGTAATGAAAATTAAAGTCAAGATAAATATTGAAATTATAAAAGTTAAAATGAGGGATTTATGATTAAAAATTTAAATAAAACTTAGAAAGCGAAGATTCAGAATAAAAATTTAGGCACGTAATTTATTACGGGCATTGAGAACCCTTATAAATCGCTTTTTCTTCTTGGAGGGGTTTCAGACGTTCTCGCGTCCTTCTTCTAACATAACCCTAAGTTCTTTGACGGCCACGATTAATGGCAAAACTCTTCCAACCCAATACCAAGAAGAGAAACGGACTGAATATGCAAATTCGATATACTTTTAAAAAGGATAGAAGCTTTTGAGGAGATAGAGCGGCCTAGAGATAACTTAGTGTGGAATCATTAGAACAAGGTTAGTCGTCCTATAGCTCTGGAAGAAGGATACGTTCATCTCCATTAAAATATAATACAAGTTAAGAAAGTCTTGAATCTTCGTTCAAAAAATTACGTAATAGGTATTACTTCAACCTATGAAGGAAGGTGAATCTATAAAAGGTAATATTTCTCTTGTATAAGAAGTCAGATTGACTGTTAATTAAATATAATTAAGATAAGTGATCTAGTTGCGCGATCTGACTTGAATATAAGGTTTAATTGCAAGTTAACTCTCACTTTAAGAAAGTTGTTAATTAGGAATTAAGTACTTAAGTTACTCTAATAAAAGTTGTGTTAAGAATTACATAATGTCTCATCATTTAGGATAATCCCACACCTCTAGCTTACGCGGATCCCTACTAGACATATACCAGTGATGGCTGGGCTAGAAACTTACCTGAAGCGACTTTAATCCGATAGGTATTCCTACGGCCCCTGAACTCCACCTTTGGTGCGGCAGTACCGGCACGTATAGGTTATTTCAAGGAGTTAGGCTTTTCTAACTTTATTTCCAATCACTTTACAGTTAACTCTCCACTTAGCGACTCTTCACTTCCCACTTAACAATCACTTCTGCGCATAGACATAGACTTCGCCTATCAAGTTAACTTCATCACAGTATATATAATTTCTAATTTACATAACCACGTGTTCTTCTTGAGTTGGTGGGGAAAGAATTGCCATTTCGCCCCAAGAGACAATAGTAGAAATCGCGATGACCCTCCAAGAAGAGAAACGATTTATTCGAGGTTCAATAATTCCGAAAGAAATTACGTTAACAAATTTTTATCCTTAAATTCGTCCAAAACTTTTAACCTTCAAATAGCCACAATAACTTAACTCAAATAATTACACCGAAATTATTTACATGTTTCAATCATTCTAGATCAACCTTTACGTAACTTATGAAGGTGTACCCCATTTGAGCAACGGACCTAGGGAAAAAAGGCTTTTATACAACATTGCCATAAAACACCTTGCCTTTACACAATCCGACCTTTAAATATTCTATACATTTTGTACCTGATACCATTTTCTGGGATTCCTCTGCATGCCACAGATGCTACCTACAAAAAAAAAAAACTTTTTCTTCAAAACATTAGGTCATACCCTGAAAGGAGAACTTTAAATATTGTGCAACAATATTTCTCTCTCCACACATTACTATTACACCTTACATATTTCACAATTTGTACATATATTTCAAATCACAAATTTTTTTTTCATATACACCTCATCTGGTTTCTAAAACGCTTTCATCGCACAACGCTGTTAGTGTTATTGTCAATAATCTATCTACGCCGCGCTCCCCAAAACCAGATTACACTAATATCAATCAATAGAAAAATATGTAGAATATACAATTACGAACATTTTTACAATAATCATTTAAAACAAACAACTCAAGGAATTCTCGCATTTAGTGGCGGCGCGAGACCTGAACTTAACGTGAGCAAGATACATTTCGCGAGGCCCTCTGATGGCGTAAGAAGGGGGATTATAAGATAAAAAATCAATTTTTATTCCTAAAAAAAAAAACAACTTTGGCACATTGTACGAAAAAAAGAAAAAATTAAAGAAGCAGAAATTTTTTCTACTTTAAGTTTTGCTGAAATCCTCAATGATTGGTTCGTGATTTATCTTAGATGCAATATCTGCTTCAATAGATAAAACTGCCAAAGAGCTGAAAGTGTTTCCTGACCCATTGTATCTCATACATAATTTTTTATCAGCTTTGATTTTAAAAAGTTCTCAGTAGAAGCGGTACTTAAAGGTATTGATAACAAAATTCGAAAGACAATATAAATATGGGAAAATTTCTTTCAAATCGTTCTTCAGACATTTGGAACAGATGTTTCACGTATGTAATGATGTTGGGTAAATTTGGGATCATATTTGTATTCGTAAGGTCGGAAGTCACTGCTCTCACCTACTTGCAGGACTGTGTAACTCTTGAAAGTTTTTTAGTATTTGCTCTTTTGGAATATTTTTGACTTCCTTAAATCATATAGAAAAACAAAATTTTGAAAATGTTGATTTAAAGACATAAATCTTGAATCCATATTGCTTATCACAGAATCAATCATGGTATTAAAAAAAGTCTGTTTCATACCGGCTTTTGATAGACTCTGGTAGGTTAATTGCCGCCTTCATAATCAAACATTCTTTTCTTTCACAATTCTTTTATTTTTAAAAATCTTTTAAGTAAATCATAACTACTTGACTTACGAATGTCAGACAAGCATTTTCCGAATCCAATTTGTCTATACTCTTGATCCAACTACAAAATGTACGCAAAATGCTGGAAGAGAGTAATGTGCATAAATGGGTTTGTACAAATTACCATAATTTGCTTATGGTATTGATACAGTTAATAACTCATACCATGCATGTAATGATGCGATAAATTTAACTTCTTAACATTTCATTTAAAATGGAATCGCAATCGCTCGAGTGTGTTGGATTGTTCCGTTTGGTCTTTTAAAGTTTTCTATGCATTCACAACATCATCAAATGTACAATGCAGCTTTCACTGTCTTCGATTCTGCTTTCTTCCCACCTTGTGCTCCGAGGCTTGATAGTAATCTTTAATTTATCTTCGATAATTGTCCAGTGTTTGCTGAAACTTGAAAATAGCAAAAAAAAGAAGAAAAAAATCTTCTGAATGAAACTAAAAAAAATTTCTTTGCTACCACTGACGATTAGTTGCGACTACCAATAAGAGATTCCAGCTATGAAAACCACAAGATGGGAAAAATGCCCTGGATTATATTTATTCCGAGTTTTTTAACCCCACTGTTTGCGTAAAAGCCAACCATATTTGCTCCATTGTCGCATTATCCTCTGTCTGGATTTACTGGAAGTTCTGAATATCTAAGCTCTTTTTTAGCTCTCCAAGTATTGCATTGGTCAAATATTCTCCAGTCGTTTCAGTGATAGCAAAAAATTCGATCAAGTTTTCTTCTATACTTCCTGTTGACAGGGGCGGCAAATTTCAAACGCGGCATTTGATCGAATTTGAAAAATTTTTTGTTCCAAAACTCGATATATTTTTCTGAAATATTTGTGTGAATTTGGTATTTCATTTTGCAATTGGCGTATGCTTAATTTATATTTTCTATGTTGAAACCGCGTCTGAGAGGAGGGAGTATATGTTAAATTATGAAATTTAGTATGTGTGTTTACACATCTTTTTCGCTATAGTAACTTTTTTCCCATCCCGGAGTGAGGTCGCAACCGACATTCCTTTCACCCTTACGATGTCCGGTGTCAGCTATTCAAAAGGGGACAGGGGTTTTAATAGAGAGCCTCAGGAAATGTTTCATTTTAGTCTAGAGTGCAGTAACTATACATTAAAACAAACGTTTGTGATCCCCACCATCAGTAAACTATTTTTCGGAGAAATTGGCCTGCTGAAATGGATGATTCCTTCCCTTATTTTTTACTTTTGAAATAATAAGTAATTGTGTTCTTAATTTTGAATTTTTTAAGACTCAAAATAATATATATATATGTGTGTGTGTTGTTATGCTGCCTTTTTGTTCCCTGGAATTCAAGTTTTATCGGTGCGTATTTATGTGAACAATTCATCTTTTTTTAATTATAATTTTTTGCTTTGGAGAGAGGAGCGGCATTTTCCAATTTTTTCCGGGGTGGCAAAACTACTAGAGCCGTCCCTGTGTATAACAATATCTTATGATAACCGACATTTGTTAAATTCTACAACAGTCTGTAGTGCAGTCGAGTAAAAAAGAATAATATTTTGCCTCTTATCCTACCGATCACTTCACTGGTAGCTGTGTTTGACATGATTGTGATCAATTCATTTTGAATATCTTGGCTTAGATAATGGTGTGCGTTGTTTATTATCAATGGATTTATGTGATCCCGTAACGCAGGATCATATATAGATATCGTAATTTAAATAAGTCCAGGAAGTTTCCAGAATTTTAGTGTTCGTCTGTTTTGGGAGAGATTCTCTAAAACGTCAGATTATGACAGGCTAAGAAATTTATGATATCAATTAATCTCTCAAACAAATTATACCAATGCTTTTGAGATTCAAGAATTCACCTGTTTCTCGGTTTAATGTTTTTTCCTTGCTTTATATTCCCTTCTCTAATGTTATTCATTGGAACATATAGGTCATATGTTCTTTAGTATTCTCCTGCCTGTGTAAAAATACTACTTAAGTGTTTCCACTGCGCACCCTTCAGCACCATTTGAGCTTGTGAATTGTCAAATAGTTCGGTTGTGAAACAGAAAAACTTCATTTTGTGAACTTTGAACCAAACTAAAGCGGTGACGTGTTGAGTTTCACCGTTATTTAAGGTTTTCGTGAGAAATGAAAATTGAAAAGTGTCTATGATCATCATCCTTAGGATACCCATCACCATATTTAACTGCTATGTGATCGCTTTGAACTATATCATGATCGGTGAACACTGTCATGGGAGACGTACACAATCCCGGGTCAAAACTGGAAACGCTTGTTACAGAACCTCACTGGCATCTCTGTTCACAGGCTTAGCGATTTAATCTCAATCTCTTCTGATTGTCACTTATGTTATTCAACATGAACCCAGAAATCTCAACGTCGATTATGACTGTCAAGCTTTTGATCCCATTTCTGGATTCTGACTTTCATCGTCCGGTATCAATAGTTTGGTGCGCTTGGAGTAACTTTTCAAATTCAATGGAGACTTGGATACTGGATAAATGTTGTTGAGTAAAGTCGAAGAAACTGATTAATTTGATTCTGTACTGCCAAATTCAATCTGACAGAGAAATTTCATCACATTCCGAACTTAAACTTGATTTGATACAACTCTTCTCCGCTTTTCTTTTTCTTTTGCGCACCAGGTTCATTTTCTCCCTTTATCTCTATATCTCTTAGTACCTAAGCCTGACATGATTGATAAATTATGAAAATGCCTAGTACCCCAATTATTATTTATTCCTCACATCAAATACTTTTTAAAAATTCATATAATATGATATAGAAACACGTGCTTAGTGACCGCGTCTGCATGCGATACTCTTAATTGGCTTCTAATGATAGGAAGTCCGAGCAATGCCCCGTCTCGACCGACTCCCGCGATAGCAGCTAACCCAGCTAAAGTTGCCAGACCAAATATGAGCGGAAACCTGACAAAAGTAGAGAAATTTTATTAAAGATAATGGAAAACAGTATTTTCATGAATTATTTATTCATATATTTCCAAACACCGATAAATCGAATATCTCTTTTTTGAAAAAGTTGATATATCAATTTTTCGATATCTTATGGTGAAAAACAAATAGAGTTCAGAATTTTCTAATTTATCAATTATAAAAATCCTGTGGCGTGCACTTTTGGATTTTCCTGCATTTTTCTAATTTATTTTCGGCTTTTGCGCGAGGCCCTATGCACCGCGAGGCCGTGGGCAGTGGCTCACACCGCCCACGCCTTATGCCGCCTCTGCTTGCATCTCAGCGAAGTCATAAATAGCAGCAAGCAAATGCATACATACAATTGTTTTCTACAATTTTGGAAGAAATTTACAAATACAAAAGTTCATTTTTCATACCGCTCGAAAAATGCACCTCAATGTAGTGTCAACTTTTGAAAATCATATAAAATTTTTTACTAGACATTGACTTGCATCTTGCAATAATTCTCCTGACTGCCTGTTAGTAAAAAAAAATATAATGAAACTGATTAATGTGTCCTATTGTTGATGTCTCCTACTAGGACCTCTAAAGACTCCGGCCTTCTGCTAGTTGACTTTCCTTCTCTTTCCTGGCGTTGTTGCTGTGGTGCTCCTCTGCTTTTTGAATTTTGACGACTTGACTGTCCTCTCTTGGTCTCCTGACGACTCTGGCTTGTTGACTGCTGCTTGCGCCTGCAGGCCGATCCAGTAGTGAAGCGCGTGCACCGCACAAGGTGCACGCGCGAACAAGGAGGCGGCCGCAGACCGCCTATAATTCTTTCGTTCAAGCAGAATCTTTTGTGAATTTCTCAAAATAAAATTTATTATAAGTTGAATAAATATGCTGAATTTTTTAAATAGTTATTGAAAAATCAAAATAAGTCCCGATACCATAACATAGTTCGAGAAAAATAAGAATGGATTTTAAATTCTGAGGATCATTCCTTCTCATCAGGGGTGTAGCCTGCCTTATCATCAGGGCCAGTATCGATATAGGCCCCCCTAGCTACAGGCCCCGACGTGCTAAAATGTCGTAAAATGTTACACGATCATATTAAGAGTCCCTTTCTACGTTTATAAAATAGTATGTCACTGGCTTCAAACGATATAAATTTTCCGTGTGAATTCTGAATCTCAGGTCCTACTGTAAAAAAGTTTAAAAGCTGCTACAGTTACTCAAAATAATGAGAAAACAAGGAGTCAGAAAGCAGGAAAAACTTCTTATTCAAAGCGGTTCGACAAAAAGATTATTTGTATTGAAATACACTTGGGAATTGAAAAATACATTCAGAATGTTATTTGCTTGTAAATGAAAATACCCCCTTCGTCTGTTGATTGATTGACTGTAATAAACGTCGCACTAAGAAGCTACACGAAGGTTTCAGTTGGAATTTTTTCGCAGAAGTGGTCCAGTGAAAGATAATATTAGATTTTATTTATCCCGGCCTCTTTTATTTCTGTAATGAACCAAAAGACCGAATGTTCATTCAGTCAGCAGTGATCTGTTTCCGTTCCGAGAAAGATTTGGCCTATAAGCGCCAGAAATCTTCTGTCACCCTCCAAGTCTATATAGTTAATTATTTTTTTAACGAGTATTCATGAGTTCTGAACGCTGGTCCCATGGGGGAGGGGGCGTTAAGGAAGAATTTCGACACATCGGACAAAAGAGATGAAAAGCACGATCAAGATTTATGACATGCTTAAGGACGAATGAGAAAAGAATGGGGCAGAAAAAAAAGGCCCCTTTTCGAAGAAAACTGAGGAAATTTTACATCAATTTGACTTCCGAACTAATTTCTTTTAGACAAGACAAAAATCGGAACAACAAAACCGTTAAATAACAAAAAAAGTAACTATATTTTCACTTTCAAAATTTCTTTCTTTCGATTTTAAGATTTAATGCCCAGTTATTTTAATCATTGCGTAAGATAAAGTGAAAAAAAATATTTTGTTGCATTTGTGCTATAATCATTTTTAATTATTTATTTATATAAATATAAATAACTGTCATCAGTTTCTAGAATACTTTCATGTTGATTAACATATTTATGTATGTTTTCATAGTTTGAATGTACCATAATCTTAATTAGGAATGTCCTGCAACAGAATTGGTGGATCATATTTAGTTCGACTCTTTAGAACCAGATCCAGACTATGTGGAGGTGCGCAACTGGTGAACACGGTACAACTTTTGAAGTCTTACAAATTCGGAAGAGAGGTATTTTGCAAATTAAAAAGGGGTTCACAGAATGATAACAATGTAGAAAGACGAGGTCAAAACGCGCATAGATGCCTAATTTTGATGCTAATGGTAGAAACTGGAGAAATTTGAAGTTGGACGTAGACCGAAAATCAACAGTAGAAATGATTTTATGAGAATAGCCGTCAAAGTAATAGAGGGTTCGAGAGGAATAGATTTCAGAATAGTGGATTAGGAGGATTCAATTGAATAGTTTACTACTCTCGAAAATGTGAGCGAAATGTGATAATTTTAATAGAGGCGACCGTAGAAATAGAGGTTCGAGTGAAAATTTCAGTCGAGGCGATAGGGATGCAAAGGACGATTAAATATTGTAAAGCTAAAAGATCAACCTCAAAAGTATCAAGAGAAACGCCAATTAAGCTTTCTCCCGATATGTATATCACCCGTAGAATCTCCCTGCTAATGTTCCTATTTTATTAAATAACACATTTTTGAAAGCACTAAGGGGACACCGAGCAGATAAATCATTTATATTCTGAAGAAGTATATAGAAAATATTTTTTATACAAATAAAAAATCGCGAGCCCAGGGTAATAACAGCAATAGGTGAAATGCCAAACATGGGGGATTGTAGAATTGAATATTCGCATCAGAGATTTTGTTAGACCTTGGTCGGCTTCATGTGTTGACGGATTTAGAATACCCATGTATTCTCGGTATTGATTTTATAAGTGGGTCAAGGATCGTATTAGATTTGGATCAGAAATCGTTGAAAATTCAAGATCTGATGGTTGAAGATAATAAGGTAAATAAAGGAAATTGGTGAGTTAATGGGTCAGAAAATGAAGTTAAATATGGTATAATGTTTTATCGAAAAATCATGTGGAAAGTATAATTGGAGAAAAATTTAATTGTGCCATAATCAGATTTAGTACTTACTTCATGGGAACAATTAATAACAAACAGAAAAATGACCCAGAAATTAGGTCATACTCCATAGATATTTAGAAAACCCGGAAGATAACTAGGTTAATGCAACGATATGTGAGAATTGGTCCCACGATTTCGCTCCAATTGAAGGATTGTTATTTTATGCGAAACACGCAACGTCGTTAGTGAAAATGCGTATACATTCCAAAATCTTTAAGTGAATGAAATAATGAGAGAATTTCACGACAGGGCCAATTGCTGGACACTTAGAAGATTTAAAACGTATCATGTACCTGGGACGTTTGTTATTTCCCCGTACATGAGAAAATTCATTGATCAATATGTTCCCTACATGCCATATGTGCCAAGTTAATAACTATAAAAACGCGTTACCAGCTGGTCGATTAAATCCACTATATCAAATTATCCAAAATGAGATAGTGACGCTAGATTTGTGCCAGGCCCGTATCCTATATCGAGAATAAGACGTAATCGGCAATATTTTAGTATTAACCGATCATTTCAGCAAATGGCTGAAATTATACCCTTAAAAAGGCCTCATCTCGTATAATAGTGATATTTTTTTGATAACCAACTTTATATCGCGTTATGGAGTCCAATAAAATTAATAAGTGATAATGGTCCCCAATTTATATCCGAAATTTTTGAGCACCCTAAGTGAAAGATTAGGCATAAGGTACGTGAAGACTGTTGCATATATAGACTCACAAGCAAATCGAAAGGCTTATTTTTACAGAACCATAATAAATGGGGAAAAAAAAATATAGGTAATTTTTTTTAGTTGTTTCTAGTAGTAAAAAAACTATTTAATTAAAGTGAAAAAGGAACAAAATGCATTACAAAAAACAAAAATACGATAAACACAATTTAAAAAATAGATAAAAATTTTTAGATTTCTCTCTCAAGCAAAACAGAAATGTAAAAAAGTTATTCAATAAATAGTAAGGTTGTATAATTTTGAGCTTTTTTTAAAATTAAGATACAAATTTATTTTAAAAAAAATTTTTGGGATTTTTTTTGTGATATTGTGAACTTTGTAAAAAAGTTTTGAGTTGTTTTTTAGAAATTTCAAATTATTCTAAAAAAATTTTTTTATTGTTCTGTTTAGTCCCCAAAGTATTAAGATTTTTTGAAAAAAAAACAAGTATAATAGAAATATTTAATGTTTTATTAACTTATATTTATAAATTTTTAAAAGGAAAACTATATACAAAAAAAGGAGTATTGTGATTGTGTTCCTCTTTTTTTTTAAAAACCTTAAAATTTTTTAAAAGCTTATTTTTTTTGGGAGATATTTTAAAAATTTTTGAATAAGTAATTGGAAGCCTTTTTATTTTTTTTGTTCTAGAAATGAAACTAAAAATTGTTTAAACAAATAATTAATTAAACAAAATATGTTTGTATTAGATCTGAAATTTTTTGAATTCAATCAAAAAAATTTGAAAAAAAAGTTTTTAAAATGAAATTTTTTTTGAGAGTTTAAAAAAAAAAATTAAAAAGCTTAAGATTATTATTTTAATTTTCAAAATTTTTTTATAAAAAAAAATTTTACAGTTTGAAATTAATAAATAAAAAAAATTTTTAAAAATTTTTGAAAATTTAGATCTGTTTAAAAAAAGAATTTAGTTTTTTTTAATCCAAAATTTATAACTATTTTCAAGTATTCACAAAAATTTCCCTTTCCCAAAACCCCTGCAAACAGAGAAAAAAATTTATATGACTGAAATCGTCCCCTCGGGAAAAACCCCCGGTTTTGGGGCAACCGAAGTTGCAAAAAAATGGTCTCGACTTTCCTAATGTAGAATTTTTTCCCTTTTAAAAAAATTTTTTAAATATACCGATATAGAATGCGCATCAGAGGTCGAGATCTTTTTTCAGTTTTTTAAACCCCGGGACTTCCCGCGCAGGGGGACTACTTTCCCCCGTCTTCCCTTTTTTTTCAACACTCCTTTTAAACCTTTTTTTTAAAAATTTATAGTTTTCTCGTGTAGTTTACTTTAAGGTCATATCCTTTTTAGGAGTCTTAGCTTGTGGGAATTCTAAATATATATTTTTGGGTACCACCTCCCTTTAGGTATGTCATACCTGGCGCGTGAATCATTGTTACAGTTCTGAATGCATTTTTTAAAATTTTTAAATTTTTCCTATGCTATGGCGTATTATTGTAGTTATGATGAAGAAATGTGATATTTAAGTAATTTTAAAAGATAAATATTTAACAGAGAGATATAGTACAACAGTATTTTTGGGGTGAAAAAATTCTCTTCGTGATTATAATGAGGAAGAATCAAATGATGAAGAGTATAACAGCAAGTATGATTCCTCCACGGAAATCGATCCAGATTTAGAAGAGGGAGACACAGTTAGAAATAAATGTTTTATATGTATAGCACATAAACATTTGGGAAGAACGTGACTTTAAAGGAGGCAACTGGGTACACATCTTATCCACTTTCAGATGAACTTTTTTAAAAAAAAAACCTATTGTTGGGAAAAATAAGAGAAAATAAAAAAAAAAATTCCAATATAAGATATAGATTTATACAGCTCTTCAATGAAATAACTTCATTCAAAGATATTTTTCCCGGGAAAAACAGTTTAAATGAGATTTTTAGAAATTATAGAGAAAAAAGATCTTATTCCCCGTTTTTTCCCAATTTTTGCTCTAGCATTAAAAAATTTTTAAACCCATCCTGTTTCTTTTTGCTTCGGGGAAAAAAGTTTCCCCAAATTAAAAATCATTAAAAATTACTTTAGAGATAATATGATACAAGAAAAAGGGTT
>BMAV01025638.1:0-11181 GCA_019973955.1 Trichonephila inaurata madagascariensis
CCAAAATACGCGAGTCTACGTGGAAAACCGTGGCATAGGGCAGCGAACCGCGTAACTTTTAATCGGCAGTTAAGGAAGTAATTATATAAACCGTACAAATCATCAAGATAAGTGTTAATACAAGCCCATGGGGTCACTAGTAGTTATCAAACTTGTTTTTAACTTAGTTTTGTTAAATCAATAATAAAATGCATTGTACAGTACAGATACTTTTTTAAGTGTATTATATCAGTTTAAATGTGTGTGTGTGTATTTTATATTTTATTATGCCAGAAAGTATTTTGTTTGCTTATTTTCAGTAAAAATTAATGATTTTTTGAATAAATTTTCTTTTTCAACTTTTCAATATGCCCGCGCCCCACTGGTAGAGTTATCACGCCCCTCAAGGGGGCGGGCCCCACATTTTGAGAAACGCTACCCTATCCCCTAAGCTACCCAATATTGATTAAAAGGGGTCTCAGGGGTGTTAACTTTCTCTAGAGGGCGGAAAATATAAACAATATTCAAATATATATAACTCTGAAATTAAAATCAAATAATTCGAATCTTTTACACATCATTTATAAAGGAATGGAGCTTCAAAAAAGTACATTTGCTTAAAATATAATCATAACTTTAAAAATTATGAGAAAATGAAAATAAGAAACATTTCTAAAAGAAATATTAATTTTTACGTCGCGCAAGCTGTTTTTTAAAATAATAGCTTTAATTACTAGCTATAAGTTGTTTTATAAAGTTAAATGTACCCCCTTATTACAATGTAGTATTTTTATATTGGTAGGATAATAAATTATATTTTTTAAAAAATAAAGAAATTATATTTAATTTTTTTTAAAATTTCAATATTTTTAAAATATTTTGAAATACAAAAGATATATTTTTCTTAATTGATGTAAGATTTAATGAGTATGATACATTTTATAATTCTATAAAGTTGTATTCATCAGATGCTACTATTTTAGAAAATAGCATGTGAAACTCAAAAATTATTTAATATTTATTACAAAATTATTTCCTATTTTCATGTACTTATAATTTTTAAAATTATGATTGCATTTAAAACATATTTTGTACTTTTTTGAAGATATAATCCTTCGTAAATAATGCGTAAAAAATTCAAATTATTTAATTTAAATATAAAAGAATTATATCTGTTTGAAAATTGTTTATATTTTCACCCCTCGAGACAAATTAACACTCCTAAGACACCTTATGGGTGTGAAAATTTAAAAAAAAATAAATACTGTAAAACAACACCAAGATATAAGTAATTATTTCGGTCAAGAAATTAAATCATGATACGGATTTAAATTACCACTTGCGCAAATGAAAAGACTGATATGAACGGCAAAAAGTGATGCATATAAAATTTTAGATTTCAGAAGAAATTTTTAAAACATGCAGGAGGGTTTATTAAAGTCCCCCTACTTGTTATATAATATTTTACAGTCAAATATTATAACAAATAGGAGTTTTTTTAGTAAACAGATTAATAGTGATAAATTTATAGTGTTTTCGTTTAATATTTGTTACACTCTAAATATCCCAATGACGTAACATTTTACCAAAAGCATCAAATTTTTGTGTTAAATATAATTAGATTATTTATTCAAACAAAGATTATTATGGTTTATAGCCGAATATAATAATGGTTTTGAAAATATAATGCGTGAGAAATTACTTCCGCACACCATTTTCTTGCAAATTTATTGTTGACACTAAATGTAACCCCTTACATTATATTTCCCCGTGATTCACTTTGCACTGATTATTCTCGTCCTTGGCGGGAAAAATTATTTTGACACATCAAAATTGTGGTAGATTATAAAAATGTATTGCTTTTTTATATACTTGGATGGAGTAGTGAATATAGTGTGGTTACGCGGGTCGAAAGTGTCATAGTTTGTAACACTAAAGCTCAAAAGGTTAGTTTTTCCCTAATTTTTTTAACCCACGCACCCCTTTTTATAGTCAAAATTTGCTCTCGAACCCCTTTTTCAAGTCAACATTTCTCAAAGACCCGTCCCCTCCCCCAAGTGAAAAAGATACATAAATGCATAGTATAAAAATTGCAAACTTTTAAAAACATTTTGTTGAAGAATTATTTATTGAATTTATAACTTTGTTTAAAATAAAATAAAAAATAATGACTTGGATGAACTTGATGAGATATTATGAGTGCATTTATGTCTGTCTCAATGTTTGTGAGTAGCAATCGCAAATCCCCACGAGCACTAGTTATTTTGAGTCGGTTTCTTTTAGTGTGTGTGTGTGATGAGGTTTCATTATGGCACTGAGTCCACGTTCTACCAAATAGAAAGACGGGAAAGTAGTCAACATCTTCTACACAATAACCCATAATGCAAGATATAAAATTGGGATCCGTTTTTGTAACCAGAATGTGTGGTATCCTTGTTCAAACATTGGTTTAAGTCCCTCCTTTATAGAAGTTTCAATTAGATGCTCCTATATTAGTATGGATTCATCTGTGTTTGGGATCTGAGTTAGTCCACTCTCAAAAATGTTCAACACCCAGTCGGGAATATTCAAGTGAATTATTGTTATTTATTTAAATTTCCGTAAAAATAAAAATGAATCAATTTTTTTTATTTCATATTAAACCTTTCACAGACCCCCTGACATTGCTCAGGGACCCCCAAATCAATTTTAATTTTCCGTAGACCCCCTGAATAATATTAGAGACCCCTGGGGTCCTTAGGAACCACTGCTCTAACTACTCTGCCATTAGCGACGGACCTCGTATTTCCGAACCTAGGTCAAGTGATAAGGACGACCCCTGATCCGACATACCCTCTCCAAAATATCACACCACACCAACTTGAGGACTCTGAGCAACGGCAGATTCAACGTTCATCAGTTCCTCTACATGATGGGTCTTCAGCCTCACTAGGACTTGAGCTTATGACAGCCATCCACAAAATCGAAATCATAACTACTAGGCTACCACAGCCTCAAATACTAAAGACAGATTGAAGGCTTGAAATTTGATTCCGCAAAATATTCATCATAAAGACTGATGGGCGTTAAGTGGGACTGAGACCAGAGACGTCTTAAAACGCTTTGAGGTCTGTGGCCCAGATAAATCTTAAGGTTTTTTTCAGGCACTGTAGGCCCTTACGCAAAAGTAGGTTCCACCTGAGATCTTAAAAACTAGACAGTATACATCATGCACTGTCAAATTGATTGTGAATCTTTTACATTTAACTGTTCAAACAATATATAGTTTGAAACAAATAAATATGCTCGATCCCCGATCTCAAAAACCTAGGCATAAGCCGATTCGACCAATAACCGCATTTCGACTAAATGAGTTGAATGATCATTTATGGTATTAGGCCTAGGTTTAGATGTGTGGACAACGGTCATCACCTAATAAGACAGTCTTGCCACTTTTACCAGTTGATATGCAGCTTGAAATTCTCAGTTTTTCGGAAAATATGTACGGAAATAATATTTGACCATACAATTATGCGTATTAAGACAGAGTCGAGAACGAAACGAGGCCCTCCGACCGAGGTCCTAGGCCCTGGCCCAGTTGGCTCATGTCGATCGTAATTGATCGGTGAACCTCCAAGACATTTTGGGGTAACCGTTTGAAATTAACCAGCAGTAAGTAATTATATACCTAAATATTTAAGATTGACTGGCAGTATATATGCAGACTAAGTATTCTATTGACTATAACTACAAGAACTAACTTTGGATGAATATGTTTTATTTTTTAATGTATTTTGAATTGTTTGATCTTAAATGTGTATCATTTGATATTATTATATTTTTGGCTATTATCAATATGTTTTTATCTTACGTTTTAATTTAAACGTGATCTTAAAAATGTAAGATTTTTTACTGTAGTTTGCCGGTAATTACTCGTACACATTATGTATTTATTTTTAAGTTATTATAAACATTGTAGCCTTTTTTATTAGCTTTCCTCACCTAAGACATTGGGTGGACCGCAGCATCTTAAAAAAATTAAAAGTAGCCTGTGCCCTGGAAAAGTTTGCTCACCCCTGCCTTAAGATACCCCTGATTGAGACACGCGCAATGTGACGTGAAAGGTAGGAGGGTAAAATATGTGATCACACACATGCGTTTTTGTTTTTGCTTACATCACACACACACAAGATTTCGAAGTCCGTCTTCAAGAACTCTCGTGTCTTTAAGGTTATTTTGATAAAAAAAATGAAATGAGATTTATTCTATATTAGTTTTCTTTTCATTGGGGTTCAAAGCCCCCATTCAACAGAAACTCTACCGGCTGAGAGTTTACAAATATTATACTTCCTTATAATACGGTAATATTGGGGCAAATAAAAGATATACGTGTTGTGTGATATTTAATGTTGAAATGACCGTTGAAAATGACCGAATTCGGTCAAGACAGATATTTTTGTTTTTTATTTTATTGAATAGAGCTATCTTTTGGCTTTACAAAACATACTTTGTTTTGTTTCTACACTACTTAGAGACCAAGTTGCAATCAATTTTATGAAGTTAGAAAAACCGGAAGAGTGGGTCTTTGACTACCAGAAGAGGACATTTAAATTGCTCAAAATCAATCATGGCGAGCGTGATATAACTCAAATATTGCAAATATATTTCTATAAAACTTTTTGAACCTGATTTTTATGTTATTTTCTAGAGAACGTACTAAAATATTTATTATTGTATGAATACTTTTTGAGTTATGGCTGGTTATTTAAATAATGGTCTCTTGAAGAATGTCACATTTCTCATAATGTTTACTCTCAATCAGCTCTGAAATTTTCAAATTTTCATAAAACATTAAAATTTTAGTACATTTTCTAGATTTTTATTAAAATAAATTTGTTATATTTTTCTCTAATTGCTTTGAAGTTTTTCAAAAAAATATTGCTAAAATTTCACTTGAAATTGCAATTTTTGTAAAATTTAGGTAATTTATTTTAAATATTGTTCGTTTTAAATATTAGTGTTTATTGGTATTCATTCCTAAAAATGCATTTATTAATTAAATATGCCATTTTGTTAAAAAGTACTCTGAACTTGTTCGGATACCTTAATGACGTCTTGAATAAAATATCTTATTTTAAAACCCATTTTCTCTGAATTCATGTAAATAAATACGGGATTTCTAATGATTTTGCTATAGCTATACTTTAAAAGAAACTTTTCTTTATAATCAGGCTAGAAGAACTTAAATTCTATGAGATCACTCTATCTTCATCAATGTTTCATTTCTATCTTATTATGACATTTGAATTCTACTCTGTAATAATTATGAACACATCCAATAAAAGTTGCAATGTGCTCAAATCACAAAGAAAAATGTCAATTCATGAAAGGAGTAACAATACTGGGTATTTCGACAACGCGTTTTCTTTTTCTTTTTTGCTTCCTCTTTATAAAACATTAAAGAGACCTTTGTTTGCAGAGAGAGAGCGAACATCTGTTGAATTCCGAGGGTGAATTAGTAGCAGCTGTTATAACACATGCAAATTGAGATTGTAATTTCCTTAACTATATTTGCTTTTTTTTTTCCTTTAAAAATTTGCAAATTCTCGTAGCTTCTGGGAATACAGAGAGATAAGTCTATCTTATTCGCAAGTCTCTCAGGTAAGGCGATTTTTCCAGCTTTGTGTAATTTAAGGAAGTGATTTAAAGCATATATCTATAATTACTTTATTTAAAGATTTTATCCAATAAGTATTTTCTTTTGGATAATAGTTCTTATAATATTCTTTGATAGTTCAGTTCTTTGATTCAGTTCTCTCTTTGGATAATATTCATCAAACTTTATATTTTCATATAAACTTTGAACGCGTAAATGTCCATCAGAATTTGTGTTTCCTATAAAACCTTTATTTACTTATATGTTTAACTACAAAATTTCTTGTGTATGTAATTAAGTATATTGCAAAATTTATCTCGAATGTGTATATTGGAATTTTTATCTGTCCGCTGCTAATATTTTTACTTTTTCATATATATATATATATTTAAATACATATGCACATATGTTTTCATATATGTTTTATATAATTATTTGGTGTTCAGTATGATAATTACACGTATAACAATTTTAATATACACAAATTATGATATTTTTCTGTGTGAGTTTCTCAGTGGAAAAATAACTTCAAATGTACAAGATGGACATTTTACATAATTACTGTATTTTTATTTACATATAAACTATAAGCATATCTTTTTCTTTACAGATTATGTTTATATACATTTAACTCATTTTTGAACATGTTACAAATACGTTCCTCAGAAATTCACGTAAAAGGAACCATGCAAAAAATTTATGATTTATACAATAAAAAAATTTTTAAAAATGCGGGAGGGGATGTACGTTCTCTCTATAACTTATTTAAGATTAAATAAATAATTTTATTTAATTTTAAAATGTGGGCAAACAATTCAATGAAAAATTATCTTATAAATTTTTAGATCTGTATAATTACATATATGGGAAAAAATCAAAACTTTGAATTAAAAATACAAGAAATATTATTAATTAGATATTCGTCACTTTATCTGTTGATAATAAAGGCACATTTGCTTACTGTAAGATCTATAACAATCACTGGCCTAACTAGAAATATCAGTCGCATTTTTACTGTCTGACGCTGATAACAATTTTTGTTCGTAAGGGTATTTTATATAAAAATTATGAAATATTTTGTGGAATTGACACCTTATACGGAAAATTTGTTTCGTATTTATTGTTTCTTTTCTTTTCTCTTCTAAGTTTTGCAAATCCTTAGTATAATTCTTGGTATATTGCATTACTTCAAATCTCGATGAAATTTTAAGAATCGTTTTTTTGCTTAGGTTAATATTCAAAAATGATTTTCCGACTGTACAAGAAAAAAGATATTTTAAGCCTTTAGAAATTAATCAATTTGGTTGAATTTTGTTCGCTTCATTTTGCGTAACAAATATCTTTCCTAAAAATCGTGTTAGAGTAAATCGAAAAGAAAAATGTGGTTTTTTCTTGGATCGTGGTATTTCAAAATCATCTAAAAATAGTTTGGTACATTTGGTTGCACTACATTGTATGTTCTCCATACATTTAATATGTTCTTCGAACACATAGTTATTTTTTATTTTGTTCTTATCATTAAATTGTTATTTGCTTGATTTTTTCCGAAATTAATATTCAACTAATCATTGATAAATCACTTTGCAAAACTTATGAACTGATATTTCGAAGAATATCGATCCCTGGAAAAATATCGATAAATTTGTTATTGTTGTTTTTTTTTTTTTTTTTTAAACCAGAGTCCTTAAAAAAGTCTTTATTCTAAGAAATAACCATGTATGTGAGAAATCATTATCTTCATAGGCCAAAAAGTTAATCTAAAAAAAATTAACATTTTTCAACATTTGTGTCTAAAATTAGGAAACTTAGCATATGGAGTCGAATTTCTTGAAAAGTAACAACCAACAAAAGAAAACTAATAATTCCAAGCAAAAATTCATATATAATCGACACCAAGAAAAATTTGCAAACGTGTAGTATCGATTACATATGTATTGGCATGAGAACAGATTATGTTTTTAGAGAAAAATGTTTCGTAAGCCCTAGTATACACACTTCCGTGCACACTTCTCGGGGTTTTTTCAACATTCTGAGAAGTTTTAATGATTAAAAGTTAAAATGAGTAACCGCCAGCGTGGGAAGAATGGAGAAAGGTGGAGTATCTTTTTGAAATATGAGGCATGATAGACTCAAAAGAAGATAGGTATAGACTTTATGCATAGAGTTAGTTCTCGCGTAAGGCATCTCATACCCAAGGGTGTTTACATTCTGTTTTTACCGTAAAATTTGCTTACAAAAGTTAAAAAGGAAAAAAGTAGGAAATACAATATGTTTATTACATTTTTCACATGCACGTTTATTCATTTAGTTTTTCTGTTCTTTTTATAAAGGAATTCAGTACATTATTTATACACTCCTTTAATTTCGTCGTAAGTGAATGCGACGTTTTCAATGCATGTAATTTTATTTTTTTAACTTAACATATTGGAGACTTATTCATTATCATATATAATATTCATTATCATTATCATATTTTAACATATGACATAAACTTATTCATTAAATTCAAAAACGTTGGAATTTCTTTTTTATTTTCTCTTATTGTTCCCGCGATAATTTTTTTTTATTTCAAAAGTTCATCTGAAAGTGGATAGTATGTGCACCAGTTGTCTCCTTTAAAATTATGCTCTTCCCAAATGTTTTTGTGTCTCTACATAAAATACATTTATTTTCAACAGTGTCTCCCTCTTCTAAATTTGGATCAAGTTCATTGGAGGAATAATACTTGCTGTTATACTCTTCATCATTTGATTCTTCCTCATCATAACCATGAAGAGAATTTTTTCATCCGAAAATACTTTTGTACTGTATCTATTAAATACTGTATTTATTCAATTACTTAAATATCACATTTCTTGATCATAACTACAATAATACGTCATAGCATAAGGAAGATTTGAAATGTGCTCATACAATCAGAACTGTAACGGTGATTCACACGCAAGGTATGACATACCCGAAGAGACGGTATCCCTAAATATATATTTGGAATTTGCCTACAAGCTAAGGCTTCCTAAAGGATATGACCTATAAGTCAACTAGACGAGAAACTATCCATTTTCCAAAAAAGGTTTAGAAGTAGCGTTGAAAAAAAGTTAGACGATTCGTATGACATACCATGCGCGAGAAGTGCCAGGTTAAAGTGTCACTATGACCATTGAATGGTAGCCATAATGTTGGACAAGATTGCCACAGGACATTGCAGAGGTTAAACGACTACTGTGAGGCATACAGAATACTGCTTTTTCAGGGTGGCAATTGTGGAATTTATTCAATTTTTAAAGATGTCAGTGCTCATCTACATACGATCCATATAGCCAACGAATTTCTGGAAAGTGGGAATATACGCTAGTTTGCTTGGACAGCCAGATCTTCAGACTTCAACCCTATAAAGCTCATTTAACCCTTGACATTTTTCTCTTTGGATGGCAATTACAATTCGCACTCCTCCTTCCCACTATCATTCAGGACCTGAATATAGCATTAATAGAGGAAACCTTCTGCCACTGGAATTTAAATTTTCCAATGTCCACCAAGAACTCATACTGGGGGAGCCTCGTGTCTGGGGCACAGTGCTTCTCAGACTTTCAATATTTGCTACCCAATTTTCAGTCATAATTTTAATCACACTCCCCCCCTCTTCCAATAACAATGTATTGATGTAATATTAATGTAAAGCTAAGGCTACAATACGACTTTAATTATAAACCGTACAAGTTATCAAGATAAGTATATAATTTCATGTATAGAAAGTCCATAGGATTCGCTAGAATAGACTGGTTTTTAATTTAGTATTGATAAGTTAGTTATCAAATATACTTTGTGCAGTATTTATATATTTATATAAGTATATTGTATTAGTGGGAATGTGTTTTTTTTATTTTTATTATGCCAGAATGTATTTCAATTTGCTTCCTTTAAGCAAATTGATAATTATTTTAAATATTTTATTTTCGACTTTTTTATATGCTCGTGAACCCTGCATGGGGTTATCATGCCACCGTAGGAGGGCATACACACCCAGTTTGAGAAACACTGCAATAGCAGAAAGTGTTTTATTAATTCAATTATTAGTTCTGTTCTGTAATTTCTCTTTTAGATATGACTGGTCACGAACTCGTGGAAAGCATCGTCGAGTCACGGGTTCGATTCGTGGCCCCATTTGCAACCCGCGTTATAGAATGGCTGATACACATTAAATCTGTTTAGGCTAAAAGTTCTAATGTTGGTATGGTGTGGATATTCAGAGAGAAAGTGAGATGCCGGCTGAAGTGTCGTCTTCTTCATTTTATTGCGGATTTAAATTATGAGGTCCGACACCCAATGGCGCTTAGTAAACTACGTAAATTTATGAATCCTTAACTATGCAATTATTGCTAAGAAATTATAATTATCTTTTAAACAAGTTTTATTAAAGTTTCTAATGTAAAAAAAAGTTTTTAAAAAAATTCTGAGTAAATGCTGCATTTGGTGGTGGTTATTTTCCAGAGGGCTGGTTTGTATTTCCAAGCTCTTTTAGCTGAACTCGGTCCCCTTGACATTTTGTCAATAGCCCTCGGGCTGCTTCTATTTAGGACATTAAAAAAATTACATGATTAATTTATATTTTTCTGGTCAGCTGCTGAATTATTCCCATAAGCATGTTTTATATACAATGAATGCTGTATAGTATTTATTAATAATATTAATGTATAAACTTATATACATGCTTAATTTTTTTAAAATCTGCCCATTTGTCTGTGTAATTATATCAACCTATACTTAAAATTATCTTAACTTTGATCCCCAAATTACTAAGAATTGAATATTAGCGAAATATTCCTGTGCTGGAAACTTCCGCCACTTTAGAAACCTCTCGTTGTTTAGTGAAATTGAAACCTGATTTGTATAAATAAGAAAACAAAAAGTTAATATATTGTTCGAAGAGGAATTTTCTATTATCCGAAAGAAGGAAGTAACCATTTAGGGAGATTGTACCTTATGTAAATATTTGTAATACATTCATGTTTCAAGCTGAATCAAAATAAAAGAATTATTGCTACATTTATTAAGCTTAAGTAGGATATTACTGGCATGGAAATGATACGGATAATTTTATTGCACATATTTTCTTAGAAAAGTAATTATTTCGATAGTTTTTCGCTATATTGACTTCTATATAGATGTCAAGTATTTATCAAAAAATCAGGATTATTTAGTATTAAGTTATTATTATTTTTCTCAACTTTTTATCAGGGAATGTTTCGAATATTAGATCGAGTTTTTTTTTTGTTTATGGAACATTTTTTTCCCCAAATATTCATAAATAAGATATTTTAATCCATTGTTGGAAATACAGGGTGTCTCAAAAATAGTGCCCAGCCTGATTCCTTGGTTGTAATTCAAAAAATAATTACATAATTGGAAAGATCATTTATTTTGCCACGATACGGTATAATTTTTTTTAAAAAAATAAGGATATTTTCTATTTTTTACGATTTTTCCTAAAATGAGTCAAAATCAATGCGTTTTCAGGAAAATGATTTCTAAATCGTTCCATATGATTTTTTTTCAGTAAATGAATCGAT
>BMAV01025638.1:21673-35493 GCA_019973955.1 Trichonephila inaurata madagascariensis
ATATTTTTCCTGTATATAGCTCAGACCTCTTTACAGAGGCTTAACTATGATTTTTGAAAAAAATCACATTATTTTCAGAGTTACAACCCATTGAAGTAATTATCGGCGTTTTTTTCTTAAAATTTCTCCCTTCTGTTGTCGTAAAATATGGATAAACCCACTTCTAAGTTATATATTTCAAAAATTCTAGTTGAGCCTCTGTAGAGATATCTGAGCTATATACAGGCAAAATATTATTATAATAGAAGCATTTTTCACAAAAGGAGAATATTTTGAAAATTGCTTGCTCTATGTTCATTTTTTGTCAAAATATTGTACTTAAATAATATTTTATTGTAATACTATACTTAAGCAATTTTACATACATTTTCTAATCTAAGTGACACTAAATATCATAAATATTATCCATTTATACACTTTTTTTAAAATCACGGTTCTGAACGTAGTCGGATACCTTAATATTACGTAAGCACAGCCTTAAAGATTTAAAGCAGCAAATCTCATACTGTGGGGCTCACCCCCATATATAGGGGGCGAATATCCCTATACACGAGCCTATTGAAAAGGTGAAAATAGAAGATTTAAGATAAGTATTAATTTACTGAAAGGAAACAAAAAATACATTTTGACATAATAAAAATTAAATACATGTTTACTCTGATATAATATGCTTATAAGTATATCAGTACTACACAACGTTTTTTAAAATTAATTTATCAGTACTAAATTAAAAACAAATTTAATAATTACTTGTGCCTCTCATGGGCTTGTCCTATACAAAATCTAATACTTATATTAGGTTGGAGAAAAAGAAATCTATTATTTTTTCAGTAGATGGCTGTAGTGTCGATATCTCGTGAAGTATCGATGAAAAATTTTCAAATTTATGCTCATTGTCAAGGTGACAATTCACACTAAAAAAATTATTTTGCTGTTCTTTGTTTGATTTATTCAGTTGTGTTGAAAATGGAAGTCAACATAGAGAAAATTCGGTACATTTTACAGTTTTTCTTTGATAAAGGCGAAAATGCAAGCCAGGCTGCTGAAGTTGTGAATGGTGTTTATGGGGTCGATACTGTAACAGTTAATTACGTGCAATTTTGGTTTCGTCGATTCCAATCAGGCATTTTTTATGTTAAAGTTGCCCTTCACACAGGCAGGCCCGTCATCGAAAATGTCGATAAAATCACAAAAATAATCAAAGTTGACCGGAATTTTAGTAGTAGCATCGCCCTGGATCTAAATATCAACCATAAAACAGTTTTAAGCCATTTGAGCAAAGTTGGATTCAAAAAGAAGCTCGATGTTTGGGTGCCACACTAATTAACACAAAACATGATCGATCAAATTTCCATCTGTGAAATCCTGGCCAAACGGAATGAAATTGACCCATTTCTTAGGCGGATGGTGACTGAGAATGAGAAATGGGTCACATACGACAATATTGTGTAAAAACGATCACGCGTGGTCAAAGTACGGTGGAGCAGCTCAAATGGTAGCCAAACCTGGACTAACATCCAGGAAGATTCTACAGTGTATTTGGTGGGACTGTGGAAAGGAATAATTTATTATGAGTTGCTTCCGTAGGGCCAAACACTAAATTCAGATATCTTCTGTCAACAACTGGACCATTTGAAGCTAGTGACTGACCAGAAACGGCCAGAATTGGCCAACAGAAGAGGTGTTATGTTTCATCAGGACAACGCCACGCCGCACAAGTTTGTAGTGACTCGCCGGAAACTCTGAGAGCTTGGTTGCGAAGTTTTAATGCATCCATCATATAGTCCGGACCTGGCACCAAATGATTGCCACCTTTTTCTTTCATTGCAAAACTTCCTGAGGGATAAGAAATTGAGATCAAGAGAAGATTGGGAAAATCGATTACTAGAGTTCTTCGCCAATAAAGGCCAAAACTTCTATGAGAGTGGCAATATGAAGCTATATTTAAATTGGCAACAAATTATGCAGCAAAACGGTATATATTTGACCCAAATCGAACAATCCGAAGGATGTTAAATAAAGTTTTGAATTTCATGCAAAAATAATGGATTTCTTTTTCCCCAACCTAATATTAATAATTTATATGGTTTATAATTAAAGTCACATATTTTGGCTTTAGAGCCAAAGTACATTTTTATTGCATTCAATACATTGCTATTGTATGGGGGGGGGCGATGAGCGTATGATTGAAAATTGGATCGCAGACATTGAAAGTTTGAGAAGCACTGATTTAAAGGGATCATGTAGTTTCTTTTTCATTATCCAAGATATGAATAGAAAGTTGCTCCATGTTATGCTATTATATTCCTCTATCATTCATACTTTTACTAGTTAAGTCATTTGATATTTTGTGAGTATTACATTTCAATTTGATGTTATTTTAATCATTTATATATTAATGGAACAATCTGGTAGTTTTTTTTTTCAGGATGTTTCTACTGACATGGATTACAATTGCCCTTCTGATTGCTGAAAGTATTCAAGAGTCAGCGGAAGAGCCCTATACACTGTATGAAATATACGTTTTAGAAACCCCTCCAAAGAGACATCCTAAAGGGGACCCTGAAATTAGTAATAAAGAAGTGAATGAATGCTTCAAGGAATACAGAGATGCAGTGGACAAGCGATACCAGTTAGAAAGAAAACTTGCTGATGAAGGTCAGTTCAATTTTCACTTAACCCTTTGTCACTTAGAAACTCTGATTTATTTGATGTTCTGGGTTCGAAATAATATAAAAAAATAAAGAAAGAAAGAAAAATTAAAATAAAATACCTACATTTCGTGTTTTTTAATATAAATTTTCTTATTATATATATATATATATATATAAACTACAAAAGCAAGGAGTGTTGTCTTGAGGCAATACCGAGATTTCAGGAATACAAATCTATGTTATGAAGGGTGAGAGGTTCTGCAGCAATTCTTGATTTTGGTGTAGCATAAGACAACCCCGCATTCTTCACATGCATAGAGGGTAAAATCGACACATCGTGTTCCAATTTGTAGCCTCGTTGCACTTTTAGCTCCTTCTAGTTGTTTTCTTTGGTACCAGTTCATTAGCTTGGAGCAGTGGTTTTCAAACTTTTTTAACTCACGGAACCCCTAGAACTAGAAGGTGTCTTTGTTGAACCCCTAGAACTAGAAAGTATTTTCAGGGAGCCCTATTCCACATATTCTCTTAGAAGAATATATCTTATAATAATATTTTAAAAAGATTAACTAAACAGATCAGTGTAAAAGCCATTTAGAATATAGCCTTGCATTTATTACTAAAAATTTTTAATATAATTAATTTATTAATAACATTAATCTGTGGTTCAAATGTCACCTATCCATGCATTATGTTTAGTAACTGGGATATGTGTTTGCATTTTGCCACAAAAACTGCCGGAGTCATGGTCTATTGAGAATAACTACAATCGCATTACATATTCTGAGTTTCATTTGTTTCTATACTTTGTTTTTGTATACACTAAAGTTGAAAAATACTTTTCACTAATATACATTGTTCGGAATGGCATTAAAATGTTTATCACTGTGTGAGAAATACTGTGTATTTTGCATGAGTTTTTGCGACATAAAATTTAGAAGCTGTACTTACATAAATTGAGATTTTTAACATCGAATCTGTTGATATGTCGATAAGTTATTCCCTCTCCTTTATTGTAGCTGTTTTTTCCTCAAATACAAAAGGTGCATTTTCCATTCGAAAACTATTTCGTTTTGCAAGACATTGTATAACGAGAATAAAATTATCTCGTGGAATCCAGGATAGTAAACAATAAAATATTTACAATCTAGTGAGTAATATATAAATATAAATATATATATATATATATATGTCTAACGCTTTAAGGTTTTTTTGAAGTTATACTTCTTTTGGGGCGTTAGAGAAATAGGATGAGAGTAAATTTTTACAATGCGCGCGCACACCATCACGGATGCAAAAATCCTTTGTCTAGAGATATACAGAACGGGACACAGAAATCATTCCCGCCTTCGAAATTCTCAGAAAAATATTTCTCTTCACTTTCCTAAGAAGGGGACACCCGGGTTTGAAAAGGAGACTTCTCGATCCGTAGCCGAATGCTCTACCACTGAGTTATACACACGCGTCAGCGAACATTTGCTTTATGTTCCGTAGGAACGTATACGAAAATGCTTTGTCTAGAAATTTGCAGAACGGGACAGATCATTCCTTCCTTCGACCCCCTTTCCATTTTATTGGTCATATTGTCCCTGCGCGGGGATGTTTAAATTTATTTAAATCGTGATTATCTCAGGTTTGGGGCTGGTCCGATTGACTGAAGGTTAGTATCGTTCAGCTCTGTTCGTGACCGCCTTTCGTCCTTGGCCCAGCTTGCCCTGCTAAAGATTTTTAGAAAGATTTTAATCTTGTTACGCCAAAGAAGTATAACTTCTTACGTGCGTACATAAGTAAACACACACTTTTTTTTATTTTATTATGATAAAAGTTTTAAAAGTATTGCAAAATAAAGTTATTAAGTATAAATAAAATTTCAGCTTCTTAATGACAGGGATAAGCTTGAGTTCTTGTGGATATACAAACATCGTTAAACTTGAATCCATTCTGCATACACATTTATAACTTTCTTTTCGATTATTTTTTTTATTGTGATTCGTGGAACCCCTGGGTTCCGTGGACCAGAGTTTGAAGACCACTAGCTTAGCGCAGTGGTCTTCAAACCTTTCAACTCACGGAATCCCTAGAACTTGAAGGTGCTTTCTTGGAGCTCCTAGAACTAGAAAGTGGGCTCATGTAACCCAGTGCTTCTCAAAGTTTCAGTATTCGTGACCCAATATTCAATCATAATTTTTATCGCGCCCCCCCCCCATACAATAACAATGTATTGAACTCAATAATGCTATACTTTGATGCTAAAACTACGATACGACTTTAACCTCTCAACCAAAGCGTTAATTTCCCCGCACGTATATATACGTCTTTCCGAAGTATGGTCTTTTCTGTTCACTGTTATCCATAAAATTATTCCCAAGGCTTTGGAATGCAATAAAATGACCTTGACAATGTTTGCGAAGGATTTACTTATTTCAGAATATTTGCTCCTTCATTCCTTCCTCCACCCCAATACCCAATCGAGTAATTTTTAATCGACAATTAAGAATTTAATTCTAAGCCATACAAATTATCAAGAGAAGTGATTATATTTGTGTATAATTTTATATATGAGAATCCCATGAGGTCACTGGTAGTTATTAAACTTGTTCTTAACTTAGTATTGTTCAATTAATTATAAAATACATTGTGTATCGCCGATACAATAATAAGTGTAATATATCAGCGTAAATGAGTGTTTACCTTCCATAAATTAATAATTTTTTAAAATAATCTCTTGTTTTGACCTTTCTGTATGCTCGCACCCCCCTTGTAGAGTTGTCACTACCCCCAAGGGGGGGCGCCCCACAGTTTGAGAAACGCTGGTGTAACCCCATTCCATACACATGCTTCGAAGAATATATCTCAAAATAATATTTAAAGTAGATTAAAATGCTATAGGCACTTTATGTAAAGACAAAAAAGTATTGCATTTTTTATTAAAAAATTCGAATTTAATTTTTTTATTATAATTTCCTCATTAATAATATTAATTTAGATTTCGAATTTCACATACCCATGCATTATAATTAGTAACAGTAATATGTGCTAGTATTTTCACACAAACTGTAGAAGTCTAGGTCTATCGAGATTAAGGTATCCGACTACGTTCGGAACCGCGATTTTAAAAAAGCGTAAAAATGGATAATTTTCATGATATTTAGTGTCACTTAGATTAGAATACATGTATAAAATTGTTTTAAGGACATTTTGACAAAAAATGAAAATTTAAATACAATATTTTGGCAAAAAAGTAACTTCAAACAACCTTTTTTCAAAATGTCCTTCTTTTATGAAAAATGCTTCTAAAATAATAATATTTTGTGTGTGTGTGTGTGTTTTTATAAAGTAAAGACTTCTCTCCAGAGAGTCTAATATTTTGTGTGTCAATATTTTGGCAAAAAATTAACTTAGGATAACTTTTTTTTCAAAATGTTCTCTTTTTTGAAAAATGCTTCTATTATAATAATATTTTGCCTGTATATAGCTCAGACCTCTGTACAAAGGCTCAACTATAAATTTTGAAAAATTCACATTATTTTCAGCGTTACAACCCATTGAAATAATTATCGGCGTTTTTCTTAAAATTTCATCCTTCTGTTGTCGTAAAACATGGATAAACCCACTTCTAAGTTATATATTTCAAAAATTCTAGTTGAGCCTCTGTACAGAGGTCTGAGCTATATACAGGCAAAATATTATTATAATAGAAGCATTTTTCAAAAAGGAGAACATTTTGAAAATGGATCATTCTATGTTCATTTTTTGTCAAAATATTGTACTTAAATAATTTTTTAATGTACTACAATTCTTAAAACAATTTATACACATTTTCTAATCTAAGTGACACTAAATATCATAAACATTATCCATTTATACGCTTTTGCAAAATCATGGTTCCGAACGTTGTCGGATACCTTAAATCCAATCGCATCACATATTATGGGTTTAATTTGTTTTTATACTTTTTTTTTGTAGCCACTACGTTGTGAAATATATTTTATTTAAACACAATTTTCTGAATGGGGTATTGAAATGTTTATAGATGTGTGAGAAATTCCGTGTATTTTGCATGAATTTGCAACCTAAAGTTTAGAAACTGTTCTTGTTTATATAAATTAAGATTTTAACATCAACTCTGTTGATATATTGTTCCCTTCCTTCATTATTTTTTTTTTCCACAAAAGTAAAATGTACATTTTCCATTGGAAAACTATTTAGTTTTGCAAGACATTGTGTTAACTAACGAGTATGAAATTATCTCGTGGAAACCGAGATATTAAACAATAGAGTAAGAAGTATATATATAAAGATAAAACACACATATTTTAATATTGTTTTATTATATTATAAGAAAAGTTTAAAAAGTGTTGCAAATATAAAGTTATATATAAATTAAATTTTCTGTTTTAATGAATAGGATGAGCTTTTGATCAGTGCTTCGCAAAGTTTCACTAATTGCGACCCAATATTCAATCATATTCCTGAGAATATCTCACATCAAGGGATCGAAAATGCAAACTGTTTCTTGGATTCTTAGAAGAAAATTAGTGGATTTAGACTCTGAGAGAGTGGAATTCATTACATCCTACTTGCAGCTGGGAAATGTATTGTTTTAGAAACTGCCTAGAGTCTAGAGAATTCTCAATTTTATTTCAAAACAGTATTCCCATAAGCTTTTTTAACAGCTAGCATGCTTTTAAGTTGTTTACTAGATCATATTAAGCGATTAGGATTCTAAGTTTAACGGTAAATACCGTGCATTTTTTTTTCGTTGAGAGTTACGATTCAGTTTTTTAATTGTATGAGCTGATTATACTGTAAATTTTCCTTTGATAAGAATAAATTATCTTGCAGTCGACTATAAAAAAAAAAATGTAATTGCTGTTACTTAAGAAGCCTGATCGACAGTAACTTTAGATCAAGACTCTCGAATTTCATCGTGGCAAAGGGCTAGTAGTCCAACTGTCGTAGGCCTTAGCTTTGAGCACCAAACAGGTGACAGTACATTAGGCTTGCTTCCACCCCAATTCAGAGCGATAACATCCTGGGAGGGGTCAGAGGCCTCCCACCTCTCCTTCTCTTCCCCCAACCTCACGAGAGGACTTGCAGCTCGAAGGTTATTTAGAGTATCCCCATGCCACAAAGGCACTATATATTTACAAACATCCATACCTTCTCCGGGATTCGAACCCAGGCCCTTCGGGACAGTAGTCAGCATCACTAACCGCTATAGCGTATGGGCCGCATAAGAAAATTTGAATGGTGAATACACTATCCGTTTTGATGCTATTCCTATTTTAATTCTATTTCGGAACGTACGACTTTCATGTGATTCTCATTTTAATACATATGTATTAAGATATAGCTTCTGATTTACTAGTCTTAAAACTCTCATTTTTCAATTTTTAGCAAATGATAATGAGGGTTTTACAAAATAGCGAGTATTTTCAAATATTTTTGATTGAAGTTTCCAGATCAGTAGACGCATTTAATCGGCATGACGCAGCAAATGGATGTCGGATAAGAAAATACATAAATCTAATATTATCTCAAATTCAAATCTTGTTACACAAATTGCTCTGAAAGAGTTACAATTTTCTTCATTGTTTAGATAATTTTAAAGATGCAGCCATATTTTATTTTTATCTGGTATAATTTCAGTAGGTATATAAAAAAGTAACGATGACTTAGCTCAAACTAAAGTTTGCACCAATTTTGTAAGAATGACTTTACACAAAAAAATAAAAATGCTTATTTTTTCCCCAGGAAAAGATTAAAATTTCTTCCGCCTTCTGTTTCAGTGATAGAGTTCTTAGTTAAGAGTTTCTAGTTTGTTATTTAATTATTTATTTATTCTGGAGGTCCGAGCTTCCCCAGAGGGCTTACAGCTATCAACTTGTCCTCCAGGACTGTTAGAACGCAATACAAAAAAATAGGAAAGCTTTACACAAACAAAGAAAGTAATACTTACTGATCACCATTCCTGGAAGAATCACATAAGCTATTAGAAGTGGAAAATAAGTTAGACCTATAAAAATAGAAAAGGTCATAAAATTGGTGAGGAAACAAAAATAAGTTCTCTAGAAATAAGGTTCGGTTTCCAAATCAAGCTCCTTTAAGGTATCCGACTACTTGCGACAACTTTTTTTTGAAAAAATGGAGACATGGGGATTTTTTTGGGATTTTTAGATTTATTTAGTATATTTTAAGGGAAAAAATTCTAAAATAGAAAACAGAAAAAAAATTATAGCTATTAAAATGGGAAAAAAATGGTGAAAATGTACAAAAAAATTACACTCTGTACAAAAATTTTATGAACAAATTCTCAACTTTTCAATTTTGATGTGTTTATTTGTTATTCATGTTTTAAATGACCTCCAGGATAAGAGATATTTTAATTTTTACAAAACCTAGAGCACACTTTATCTTAGTGACTATATGAAATTACTTAAAAAAACAGTGATTATATTCACATAAAGGACTGTAAATTTTGAAATAAAACAGTGATTGATAAATCTGGAGATCAAAACACTTCCACTGTTATACAAAACATACATAAAAAAATTTCAGCAAATTTTTATTAAAACTGTTTGAGCAATCGCTGTCCCCGTTTGAGTTTTTCGGAAAAAAAAACACATTTCGAGTAAAACGCATTTTAAAGTTTGGCATCTTGTGTAAAGTTATGGCATCTGTTTTTATTAAAAGACGTGTAGTTTTTGTTCTAGTGAATGGGAAATAAAAGACTTGGTATTTTTATTAAGCTAATAAAATTGCCTATAAAATAAAATAATAATAAAAAAAAAATTCTCAATTTTTTAAAAAAATCGTGATTTTAGGGTAGTCGGATACTTTAAGAAAAGAAACTCCATATAATCACTGCACTCTATCAATAAAACTATGCCTCAAAGTTCTAAGGTAGTTTGGTGTAAAAACAACGAAGAGCTAAAAATCACGTATCAGGCCATGTATATATATATATAACCTTGATATAGAATAATAAAATTCATCCATGTAATCTCTCGTGTTGCTTTAGTAGAATGGAAAGACAAAAGAAAACACATACTGTCTCTTTATCATAAACAAAATTTTAATATTTTGTTCTCTACGTAGAATTAACCTGTACTTGATATCTTTCAGTCTGTACATCGCAATTTAGCCTGCACATGGTTGCAGTACATTCACTAGTCTTAAGACAACTTAGTACAATGCAAATGCATATATTGGAAATAATTGTTTAAGTGAATGGCAATTTGTTTCTGTTATGATGAAAAATTCTCCATAAAGTTTCATTTTAAGTACTTTATTTTTAACAATATAGAATAACAAAACAATAATTATTTAATATTCCTAAGCTAATAAATTTGAGTAAAATATTGAATAATATTCCACACGACTAATTTATACATTTCACCTTTTTCCAAACTAATATTCTGATTTTCATAAATTTGCATTTTCATACCTCTCTTTTCCTATTTCATGAAGGCATTCAAATTTTTCTGTCAATACAGTGGTAAAATGGGCAGTAAAACTTGTCTAATCCCCGAGGTTAAGTCCTAAAATGGAACATGCTAGTTTCTATTTCATACATACATACATATATATATATATATGTAATGTATCGGTAAAATGGCATTGATTTTATGAATTATAGTCGTAGCAGTAAAAACACTTCTTGATATTGATCGCATCATCGTTTATTTAATTTTAAAATCAGGAGATTCTTTTTGAGAGTGCTCTTCGCTCTGGTTCAAAATTAAGAAGGGGAGTAATTCGCGATTTCCGCATTTAACTATGCAAGAAAAAACAGGAGAAAATGTAATATACGAAATATAATCGCGTGTTTAATTGAAGAGAAGCATAAGTAATTTTTATAAATTAGATCAGCGTTTTGGGGAAAGGATTAAACCGGTTAGTAAGGTATGTGAAAGTCATTGCCCAAAATTCAAGGTCAAGTACTTTTAACGAAAAATTGCTAATAAATCTGTCAAAATGTAGGTTTAATCCTTTAATGAGAGAAGAAATGCGACACGTTTTGAAATAGGGTATTTGGAATTATGACTTAGAGAAAAATATGCAAGAGATTAAAAATGTTAATTGTAAATATTACGTTATCACGTATGCAATGTACCAGCTGAAGTCTGTTGTATCCCCAATAATCTATGAAAGACAAGAGCTACAGTCATAAAAATGGGGTCTAGGCAGTGGCGCACACAAAGGGGGTCCTGGGCACAAAAGTCCTGGGGGTCCCCCCCCCCTAAAACTCTTGATTTTCTTTCCGATTGACTATAATTCTAAGTATATAGTACGTAAAATTTAATTAAATATTTGTTATTAATGATTAATTTTATTAATTAATGCTAATTGCTTATTCAATAATTAGTTTTTTTATTGTGTTTTGTTCCCGAAAATCGACAAAATCAAAAAGAGCCTGATACAAGAATGGTGAACTTTCGACACACCGGACCCTTGAAAAATTCCTGTGTGCGCTACTGGGTCTAGGTATAGTAAAGTTGCCATACACTATACATAAATATTGCTTATATCACCACCTAGTGGAAAAAATTGGAGTTAGAGCTCTTATCTCAAAAACTCATCCATTTATCATGCTCAAAATGCAACAATATTCATCTAGACACAGGTTGATTTCCCTCTGCACTTTCTTCAACATAACGCGCGACACACTGGCACAAGCATCCGTCAAACGGTTTCGAACTTCCTCCAGTGTTGATGGAGGGGGTGGCACATACTCTTTGCTTGATATATCCCCTCAGAAAATGTTAAATGGGTTCAGCTCAGGTGACCGTGCAAGCAACCCTCATGTACTGTATGACACGTACATGAGGGGGTGCGACGCGTTACCATCGTGTTGGAACCACAATTCTAAACGTCACTCAATGGCAAATCCTCTAGAAAATCACATAATACGCCTATCAGTAATGACAAGTGTCTGAATCCCGTAAGCGTACCCTCATAAAATACCGGGACAGTAAGTCTGTTTTTAGATATTCCACTCCAGACATTTATCAACCAGAGAACTTGATGTCAAACTTCGACAGAACATCTAAGATTATTCAATGACCTCTCTCCTTATTGTGCATAGTATTACCCTCAAAACAGGCCTCATTCATCGATATGATGTCGGCAAAAAACGAAGGCTGGACCTCCAAGTGGTACATAATGAATTTGCACCAATTATAGCGTCTCTGATCGCCCGCTGTCATTAATGCTTGCACATAAGTCGAGCAAATAAATATGTATTTTGCGTCGTTTCTTTTTAACATTACTTTACGAAAGGTGTCTTCTTTTACTAAATCGAAGATCCTGAACAACTTTGTAATTGACTTAGTCAAGAAATTTCGTACTGTTTTTGTGAGTGAGTGAATATTAACGTCGTACTGTTCAGCTACATGAGGGCTTTTGGCGACGGACCACGTAATTTTGAACCATGGTCAAGTAACGTGGACGACACCTGAGCTCTCCTAACTGCCCCTAACACCCCCTCTCCTAACTGCCCCACCACACCAACAGGAGGACATTTTAGCTCTCGATAGATTTAACATGCATCGCTGCCCTACACGGCGGGTCTTTATTGGTACTGGGCTCGAACTCATGACATATCTGCTATGATCCGATACCTTGAACACTGGGCTACCGCAGCCCTCTCGTACTGTTTTTGAAATCAGAATGCTAACTCCAAATTTGTGCTTTAGATGGCTCTGTAAGCATTTTTTTTTATATAACGCGTGTAACGTCACTATAGATAGACCTCACTTTTACGACTGCAGATCTTGTTGTTCAAACTGGGTTATTTGTTACTGGGTGACAAAGGACTTAAGCGAGCACAATGTATATAATAAATTACGGATAGTTAAAATATCCCACAAATCAGAGTAAGCTTAAATTAAGAATAAAAAAAAAACAATATTTGAAGAAAAGAAAATTGACCAAAATGGTAAGTTATGTTTTTTAAAGCTTTCACTGAACTAAAGTAGGCCTCAAACAGCTAAGCTTGCTTATTAATTATTCATTTATTTTCACGGGACATTTATTAACTACCAATCTCTCTCTGTTTGTTCTTCTATATGTGTAAAACGATTTGACTGGAATTACAGCATTTTGACTTGTTGTCATTACAAAAGTGAGGAAGAAACATCTTGTTAAGAAACAATCCCCATTTATTGACGATGACACACATAAAACACAAAACAAGACAATAACACCAGCGGTTTCCATGACAATTACAAGAAGTACCTTTTGTTCTTTCCAGAAATCTCTCTATTTATACCAAAGGAGAACTGGAAGCTATTTACATCATATGATTTACAGTAAGGGTTCTTCTGATTGGTCCAGATACTCGTTTGATGTTATATTACATAATTCTTAATTTAGAAACGCTGAACTTTTAGTTTTGAAGAGATAGGGTTACGGTGGTGAGTGTTACCATCACTTACCGTTAGGTGGGGCAACTAGAAATAAATAAACGGGAATTATTACACGTATAAATGTTTTCAGAAATTATTTTATTTCAATATCTGCAAAACGTTTCTTTTATAAAAAGAATTAGTTACCAACAATTTTTTTTTATTAAAATATCATTCAATTTAATGTATCCAATTGGTAGAATGTTTCAACGGAACTGCTGTTATAAGCAATTCTTCGGAATTTTAAAATGACGAAATTAAATGCAAATAAGGCTATCTGTCTTTCAAAATATTGATTCAGGGGGAAAATTAAGCAGAGAAGCGTGCACGATGTTTTGACTTGATTTTAAATTTTGTTTGACCTATATCTATGTATAGGAATTCTGTTTCTGTTCAAATTGAAGAAAAATAGATAACAAAATGATATGCAAATGCAGAATATTTTGTTTTATTGCTGTTGATAGATTCAAAACATGTGTCCTACTATTTGGAAATGGTTTGTCTTTGTGGCACGAGACTAATTACCTGTTTCAAGTCTCATTAAAATAAATTCTGTACTTGATTCACCTATTACATGGAACTTTAAGACAACGTAAAATAATACCTAACCTATATAACTTTGCATTGATATATTATATTTTTTAAAAAATAATATACAATAGCAATTATTACAGGATCTTTTTCTGATATCGATGAAGATCCTCCGTGTAGAAGGGCTGATTCCCGCTAAATCTGTCTTGGCTCAAGACGCTCACGT
>BMAV01025638.1:38250-61058 GCA_019973955.1 Trichonephila inaurata madagascariensis
TAATAAAGTTGGGATGTTGTTGCTGTCATGTCCTTCCCTAAGGGAAGGAATGTAAATTGCCAGAGCCTGAGACAGTTTGAACTTCTACTCGATAGATGGTGACACCACCTATCTCCAACTTCACTATTTAGGCATGGAACTGGAAGGGAGGGAAATATATATTATCCAGTCCCCTACACCCGTGGATTCTGCTGCGACCACCCACAACACTTTCGGACCCTCTGATTTAACGAGGATATATTCCGTGTGTACTCGGAAGGTATTAGGGGGCCGCGGGCATCAAACCCAGACCCTCCGATCTGGAGTCCGATGCTCTAACCACTAAGCTACCCACGGCCCTAGAAATGAAAAAAGTATTAAGTATCATACAAAGTGAAGATTTTAGAATTAAGTATTGATTTTCCCCTTTTGACTAGAATACAGGGTGAGCACAAATGATGGACCCAATTTCAAAAAATCATATTTTTGAAACTACTGCATTTATTAAAATAAGTGATACATGTGAGTGTAAAGAGAAATATACTGAGTTTTTTTCCACCGATGAACAAAACATAGTTACGCGCGCGTTAGCAAAAAAGCGAATAATATCGCACAAGAGTTATATCGTACAAAATTATTTCCCTTGATTGCACAAGACATTGCATGGTCCCAACTTATTTCACTGACATTTCAACAGTCACTATAAATACGCAAGTAAATTTTCAATTAATTTGTATGTATGATGTCCAAGTTAAGATGTTACATACTTTGAGGAGAGGTAGAGTACACTTAAACGACTCGTAATTAGATAATAATGCCGGGTTGGAAATGCTTTCTTGGCACGGTAGAGGGCATTCAATAGAACTGGGTGTTTCGAGCACGATTATTTGAAAACTTTATTTCGCATTTTTAGATATAAAATAAAACAAGAGTAATATAAAAAAAATTTTTTTAATCAATTCCTACTTAGATGAACATAGAAAATTTTTATGTTAGCTACTTTTTATTAGATAGTTACAATTAATATAAATATGTATATACATAGGACAAAGTCACAACATTAAGTGGTAATTCATTTTTATTAGTTATCATTAAAGTATCGTATTGTCATCCAAAACAATCGTGTGTATAAAATTTCAGTTCAACTGAATGCTTTAAAACGTGAGAGAAAAATTCCTTTTCAAGTTTTGACACAAGTCGCCAAAAAGGATGCCAAAAGGATTGGCTGTATTTGTAATTCTTTGAATAAATAGTTTTAATCAATTAATTTTTATTAATTGTAATTAAATTATTGTATTGTCATCCAAAATAATCATGTATATAAAATTTCAGCTCAATTGAGCGCTTTAAGATGTATTGTATTAACGATTGAAAATTCCACCAAGATAAATAAATATATAGAGAGTCTGAACTAATAGTAGGAAATTGAAAAACACAAAACAGGAATGAGTGAATGAATATTAACTGATTGATTGAATATTAACGTCGCACTGTTCAGCTACACGAGGGCTTTTGGCGACGGACCACGTAATTTTGAACCATGGTCAAGTGACGTGGACGACACCTGAGCTGGCACCCCCCTCTCCTAACTACCACACCACACCAACGGGAGGACGTTTGAGCGCTCGACAGATTTAACGTGCATCGCGCCCCTACACGGCGGGTCTTTAGTGTTACTGGGCTCGAACTCGAGAAAAGACCAGACACGATCCGATACTTTGACCACTCGACTACCGCGGCTACACCCAAAACAGGAGGGAAGAAAGGTGTTTTTGTTACTGGTTGAGCGGATTGTAAGTGACATGGATGCGTGTCATTGTTCTTCAAATTCCTTCACACGCTGTTGAGTAAAACCCTGATTTCATTCGCAATACCTTGCGTGCTTCTACTAAGAGTGTTCTCTACTAGACCTAGTCCTGTTTACAGGGGCGCTCAATTGGTATGGTTGGGAATTCACTTCAACGGATACTTTTGGGTGTACAATCTTTGTGTAGATCGACCGTTACAGTCTGTGGTACCGTATGCATATGTCAGAGAAGCATATCTACTTTCTCTGAGTTCATGTAATATGCCATCCTATTATTTATTTACCTTCGTATGAAATGAACCTTCTTCTCAGCCTCATTGCTTCTTATCGTAGAGTCTTTCTGGAGGCTAATTCGAACATTGTTCCTCTCTCTAGAAACTTTGAGCCGAGAACCCTGTCCTCCTTATCTACTGACGCTACCTCGCAATTCCGAGTTCAAGTATAAAAGCTTTGGGAGATCCAGCCTTTACAACGTCCATACAGCCTTTACAACGTCCACATACCGCGTCAGGAAGCCATTCCTGTGTGATTCCGAGTCGTCTAGGTATACCCACCTTCCCTCGAAGTTTGTAATGCCTTAGCTGGGACACCTTGTACAAGATAAATGACATGATTCTTACCTGGTACACATGCGGTTTGGTAGCCACTCCAAGTTCGAGATGATAAACATGTTTGGTATTCTGATCCATAGAGTTTATAGAAACGGGATTTACACTTATATTGCACTCGTGTACCGACGAGAAATAATCCCTCTGAATTATTGGAAAAATCATTGTCAGCTGAACTGGCATTCAGAGTAACATACAATTTTTGAAACAGTGGCCTTAAATAAGAAAAAGTACATACATACGCACGCCAAAGTACCTATATCTATGCTACTTAAAATTTATTGTTAAAAATTGGTATCAAAATTATACATATTTTGTTTTCTAGTCATTCATACCCAAATATAGAAAAAATTTAAAAAATTCATTCTATTTTTTATTGCCTTTTAAGGATCCATATAATGTATTTTTTGCTTAAGCCAATATATGAAAGTACTGTTAATCTTTTGGAATGTACCACATTACTTAAATTCTATATTATAATGAATTTTACAGCAATAAAATGTATTCGAAAGATTAAAATTGAATTCTCTTTATATCTTTACCTTCAATTTTTCACAACACTTTAATAACCATCTTATTGAGTTATTGTGATACTTCAGATGTATAAATAATATCTAAAAATTCAAAAAGCGAGAAAATACAGTATAAACAGATACAAACCTCTCTTCTCCCAATAATTTCTAATGAATTTTGTGTTAAGGCTTGTCGGCGTCGGGGCGTGCCTATATTACTACAGTGGTATTTGCGTGAATGCTATGTTGGGGTATTCAAGACGACATGGTGAGTTTTGATTTTATGCTCAAGATCTAGGCGGTATTTTGGAGTCTGGTATGGTCCGATAGCGAGTCTCTAGTTTCTTCTTTTTTTGTGTTTCTTTAAGAGGGGGAGGTATTTAACTCCTTCAAAAGAATTCTCGTGATATAGAATGATTCTATTCGGATGTATACGAGATTACTATGGCCTCTTGTCACCTCTGGTAGGGTGGACTTTAAAGTCGGAGATTGGTGTGAGAACTTAACCAGTTTCTCAGAAACGACCAAAGAAACGTCAAAGGCTGACTTATACCAGAATTTATGAGTCGGTATTACGATACTTTTCCACGAGAAACTAAGTGACTGTTGGGAAATAATTAGTTATTTTACAAGAAGCTGATACCTCAGAGGAGTCCGCCACAATTGCAATTATTCGAATTTGCAAGCATCACGTAACGTGCAAGAGTTCTTCAATAATTCTATTGAGCAGATTAGTTACCATTCTAAAAAAATATTTTCAATGAGTAATCTCAGACCATTGATATTTTGTCATACAGACTCCACAATAAAGTTAAAAAGAAGCACATAACTCACTTCAAAATCTGGTACATAGCCTATTTGGCAATTCGACAGGCAGTCACAACTTATTTTCTTCAGAAAACAGAGTTACTGTACAAGTTGAACCAACTGCCATACTACATAATTTCTCATTCACAGCAGGAATTTACGGTCAGAAAACAGTATAACTGCAAATAGGGACCATATTTTCCATTAACTCATTTTTTTCTGTACAGCTCTCTTTCAGATATTCATGCAATTATGGACCATTCACACACACACAATTATGCATTTGTACCATAAATGTTACGTGGTATTTTTTATTATTATTATATCTACCAATGCAGATACCTAAGCCCCTGATCAGTACCTCTAGAGCCGTGATCCGCAAGCCCCGGTCTGCGGACCGGTACCGGTCCATGGATCAAATAGTGCCGGGCCGCCTAAAGAACTTTAAACTATTGCCATTTTATTTAAAGTGGTGCATTTCTCTCGGATTTGCGCGCGATTTTCCACAGAAATCACTTTATATTCTACGTTAAATCACTTATATTCATTTTTGGTGTAATTATCTTTTATTCTGAAGACATATTTAAATGTAACTAAATTAAAATTGTTAAATCAAAACAATCTAAAATATAAACAATCAACGTGTCCTACCCTCAGCGGGCCGTGGTAAAATTATCAAACGTTGACCGGTCCGCAGCAATAAAAAGGTTGCGGAGCACTGATCTAGAGAAATTCATTGAAAATGGAAAAATTCTGTTAACTTTGAACGCCATTGCAAAGTTCTTTTATTTCGTTGCCATGGTATGATGCAACCATTACCACTGCTAAAAATACTTAAATCAATGCTTTTCGAGAGTGAAAAAGATCTTTTATTTGTGTATAAATAAATCAACTCGCCCTACGAATTTGCATTAATAAATATGGTATTAATATCTCTTTTCTTTCATATAGCATCGTTGTCAGTTTTCATAAGTTTAGCTAATGGGAATAAAACAAATGTTAAATAAAATAATGAATAAAATACGAAATAAAATAATGAAACTTGCTTACAACTGTGAATTGAATAGCGTGTGTAGAGGCCGAGAATCAGAAAAACTGACGTGGATAACCGAATTCTTCGGAGCATTAGGCTTTGGACAATGATCTGGAAAAGAAAATAGTAAAGAATGTATATTCACAGCAAGTCATAAGTATGTTCCCTAAAAAAAATTCTTTTGGTGTGAAAGTTCTTCATAAAAGATTTGTTCTAAATACAAACTACTTCATCAAAAGTTGTCACTACTTCATCAAAGTTCATATTCTCTGTAGAAGAAGGTCATCTATTCTAAATGACTGTAGTTCACTTAGAATATGTTTCATAAAATGTTCTTAAGCGTAGATATTGATTTGTGTGGGTATGCATACCAATAAAAGTGTTTAAGATGACTTCATGTAATTTGAATGTTTAAAATTATATGGCTCTTTTATTTTCTCTGTTTTAATATTTAAATTGTTAGAAATTAATTTTGATTTTTTGTCAATTCCTACTATCAGCTCACACTCTCTCTATATATATTTATTTATCTTGGGGAATTTCCAATCGTTAATAAAATACATTTTAAAGCACTCAATTGAACTGAAATTTTATCTATATGATTATTTTGGATAACAATACAGTAACTTAATTATAATTAATAAAAAATTAATTGATTAAAACTAATTATTCAAAGAATTACAAATGTAGCCATGTTGGCATCACTTTTGGCGACTAGTGTCAAAACTTGAAAAGGTTTTTTTCACACATTTTAAAGCGCTCATTTGAGCTGAAATTTTTTATACACTATTGTTTTGGATAAAAATCCGATAATTTAATTAAAATTAATTGACTAAAACTAATTATTTAAATAATTACAGATAAAGCCACGTTGGTTTTATTTTTAGCGACTTGGGTCAAAACATTAATATATTTTTTCTTTACGTTTTAAAGCATTTAGTTGAACTGAAATTTTATATACACGATTGTTTTGCATGACAATAAGATACTTTAATGCTAATTAATAAAAATTAATTACCACTTAATGTTGTTACTCTCTCTTATGTATATAATATTAATATTAATTGTAACTATTTAATAAGAAGTAGCTAAAGTAAAATTTTTCTTTGTTGATCTAAATAGGAATTGACTTAAAAAAAATTTTTTTATGTAAGTTGTTTTAAATTTAAATTTGAAATAATGCTCTAGTAAAAAATATGATGAAAATTTTAGAAGAGAATAATTACCTCACTGTCTAGACAATCGTCTAAAAGGGTCATTTATTCTATGTACAAAATTAAATATAATAATAATATAAAGGACTTTGCTGTTTCTGGGGATCTGTTACCAATTTTGTGTAATTAATGCTTAATTTCATCTTACAATAGTGTAAATAATTTATACCTGGATATTTAATACGTTAATATTATATATATACTTGCTGTTGTGTTTATTTTATGGTACAAATTGTAAGATTCACAAGCAACGCCTTCCTTTACATTATAATGGCGTTTCAACGGAAACTTAGCGAAATATTGGCGATACAGCCGAATTGGCATCATTTTTGGCAACCGAATTTGGAGACCATATGAATGCTTCTGGAAATTACTGAAAAAATCTATAACATTATAATCTGTAACATAAGCGTATTTTTCGAGAAAGCTTTGGAAGGTAACCGCGCAGACTATGCAGTCGTTTGCGGAAACTGAATCAGTAATAACTTTCAACATTACTTACGTGTATTCTTAGAGCTTGATAGTTGTGTCTGAGCGCTGTCGAAGGTATGAAAATTTTTGGGATTTATTTTGCGAATTTGAGTACTGTATCCTGAATTTTAAGGACTATTTTTCCTGTATAAATTTCCATCGCTCTTAAACAAAGTATTTTTCTCTGACAATTAATTGACGTATTGTTTACACTAATACGCTTTTAGAAGTATCGCAGAAACTTAATGTTCACATTCTAGCTGTGTAAGCCCTAAATCCAAGATAGATGAAAGGCAAAAGTTTTTTCACTATATGATCTAACCATGCCATTTTCAGCTTTCATTAATCAAAATCGTATCTAACATGCTTTGTCAAATTTTTAATTCCAGCAAATAAAAGGGTCACAACTATCCAATATCCTCAACAACGTATGTGTTTTCATAATTCTTTATGAATATCTCAACAACTTACACACATTTTCAGAATCTCTCTCTCTCTCTCTTTCTCTCTCAGTATTTATTTTTCTACTAATAATCCTTCACAGGTAAAATCATATATTTGTAAATCCATCAAAATCAAAACTCGTATTTGGGACAGATATCTACTTGAATGTCTATCATATCTTTTCTAGATCCTGTAAGTAAGAAAAAGAATAATTTGCGTTCTAGGAGCGTAAACAGTTTCGTTATAACTTAGGCATTAAAATTAACTTAATTATCATTGTTGTTGAAGCTGAAGATAAAGATTTCTTCAGGTAAAACAGCAGTTAATTTAAAAGGTTGAGGGATTAGAGAGAAGTCAGCTTCTTCTAGATGCATAGTGCTGTTTTGCTTTGATTGATATTAGCCTTCTAATTCTTATTTTTCTTCCATTCGAGATAGAAAACAGGGAAAGTGTAGTGGAATTAGAGAATAAGCGTTCTTGATCCAGACAAAAACACCTCTTTTATAATTTTTTTTAAAAAGAAAATACTAGATTATCTTAGTATATAGTTGAGTAAGAAATGAAAGCTCAAGTAAGTTTTGATAATATTAAGTCAACATGAGACATTACATCAAACGATGCTAAATCTATTATTAAAAATAGGAAAGCATCACCTGTTACAACTTCACTTTGGATGCATTGTGGTTTTTCCGATGACCACTGTCCGTCACTCTGGCAAGTTAAAACAGAATTCCCTTGCATGGAGTACCCGTCATCGCATTTATAAGACAAAGAAGAGCCTGAAGGAAACTTCGAAATGTAGGTAAGCCGATCTCCAAATTCAATGATTCCAGGATCTTCACACACACCAATCACTGAAATGACAAAATTAAATTAAATATGTGTGATTATATATAAATATTAATCTTGCCTTATATATTTCAGGTTTTGAATTACCTTAAAATGTAATAGATAAAGAAAAAACTGTTCTAAAATAAAGAACAAATTTTAAACTTGCAATTGCTCTTATCGTAATAATTCTTAACAGACTATTCCAAAATACAGAAGCGCCCTCTAGTGACGATTCAAATTTCAGTAGGGTTAAGTGAGGAAGGAATGGGGTCGCTATGTAACACTGTCCATGTTCTATGTTCTAAAATTTTGTTAATGATATTTGTAGTCTACTAAACCTAACCTAAAATAATAAATAATTGTTACACCAAAGAGAGATTTTATTGAATCCAACTTCGAATCTACCACATGTATAGTTTAATCTTTTAAAAAGTCCAAAGTTTTGCAAACTAAAATTGTTTTTAGATTTCTTTTTGCTTTACATTTTTCAATTTCCCTTAATTCAATGACGTGTGAAATAAGAAACATTCTCACATTAATGCTTATAATCATTCAGAGTTATTTTGAAACGTAGAAGCCGATTTAATCTCCTATTCGTTTAAAACTGGCAACGTAAACACAATGGAAACTTCCCTTTTATGAATGTCTTTTCTCGTAATGCTTTAAAACAAATTAAGCGCGTCTTTCTTGTTCTTTCATAATAATAATAATACATCAATTTAAGAAAATTTTTCTATATTTAGCAAATTTAAGCATTATTTATTTCGCTTAGGGAAAATGTGATATTACATTGTGAACACAGATTTAGCTATATATTACATCTGAAAACTAAATAAGTTTAATAAATTTCATGTTGAAAAATAACGTACCTTGCACACATGGTGGTAGTTGCGGTGACCACAAACCATCTATGCTGCAATTGTATCTTTGGACATCAGTTTCAGCTTCCGGTGTTCCAGGAGCGTGACAGCTGATGTCACAAACTGTGTCTGACCTGGAATGATTGCAATGCCAAGTGCTCGCCAAAAAATTCTTCGAAAATCCACACAGTTCCAAAGCTGAACAAAACAAGATATCACACTGGTGTTTATTAGATTTACTGAAACGTTTGTTGGAGTGATTGAATAATTTAACACTAAAACGTTTGGGGGATTTTGATTACCCTTAAACTTCCACAGGTGCCGTTTCGACACCACGATATTAAATATGTAAAATAATTATAGGACTACTGTTCAGTAGGGTTTAGTTTTAAGATTTTTTAAATATTATTTCATGTAATTATCATATATTGTGACCCTTTATATCATAAAAAACTGACGTTGACATTATGTTTCGCGAAGCTTGTTGGACCATTGCTTTGTCGCAAAACATTTCGAGTCTCAGATCTTCCATAAATATTACTATTATGCGGTATCCATTCTGCGTCACCCCTATTGACACATACATCAGGATTTACTGGAATTCTAAAAATTTCATCGGCACTTTCTTCAGATTCTTCGCAATAACTTTCACTCAATCTTATATCTTCATTGGAATCTAAATTAGGACAAGACAGCTCACACCACCATCCAATTCATTATAAGAAAACTTGTGATATGGTCGCTCTTTGGTGACCATATCTTTGATTGTCAGCGTGAATTAGAGGTATGGGATTTTCAAAATGATCAGACTTTATTAAGAATATAACTTAAATTTCTAATAATTTAGATAAATTTATATAAGTGAGAATCTAATGAATCAAACACACAGCGATAATTAAACCGAATTGCGTAATTTAGACCACTTTATCTAAATAATTATATTATTCGCCTACTCTCAATTTTGATAATATTACAAGTCCTAAGATCAAATAATCAGTCCTACCTTAATCCAAAATAATATTCTATCATGGTACGAAACGTCTGGGCGCGGGTGCAATGGTATGCACCTTGTATCAATGGCTGAATATCTCGGTAACTTTATGATAGGCCGTCCATTCAGACTCGTATCTCTTCTAAACATAACTTTCCCTAAATTGCCATACTGCTTACTGAAACTTCTGTTCTCTTAAAAGCTATCTTATTTGCATTTTATAATCGTATTTCACTTCTTGGATTTTGGTTGGAAAAGATTTGCCATTAATCTTGGTCGTCAAAGAACCCAGAGGTTATGTTACAGAAAAGACGCGTGAGCCCGTCACAAACTCTCGCAACAAATTTGCAATTTCATCAGGGCTTAGAACTTTTCTACGAATCATCGTTTCAGAGGTGCACAAGGTTCGAAAATCGAATGAATTTTTTTATCAGCAGATAAGCAAATGCTATGTAACGAAAGACACAACGATTTTAGTATAACTGATTTTATTCCGCTACTAACTTATATTTCCGCTGTGAACCCAAGGTCAAATTAATGTGCAATATTACTTCCTGAAATTTATTTAACTAATGGTATCTACTTAGTTAACTATCTTTCTCTGAACGACAGTTATTTATTATGATAAATTGCCTTGGTGTCGAAACGACCCCAGCGGACGCTCTAGGTATATTTAGTAGTAAAATATCTCCTAACTAACCTAGAACTACAAAAGTTTTTCTTTGTAATCACTCTATAAAAAATGATTAAAAGTCAAGAAAAATTATTAAATTCCCCTCAAAAATGAGGAAAGGAGAACAAACTAAACGGTCTCCCGTGTCCATTCGACATCGACGGATGTTCTAGTATTAAAGGAAATATATTTATAAATAAAGAACTTCGTATTGATTATAATTACATTCCCAATTTTATTTTTGTTAAAGTCTTTAATTCATGTTATAAGGTTCGGCGAGTGAGTGTTTTTTAACGTCGCACTACAATGGCAACACGAGGGATATTGGCGACGAATCTCGTAATTTTCAACCTCGTTGTCCTTCCGTTGGTGTAGTATGGAAGTTAAGAGAGGGGTGTGCCTGCTCAGGTGTCATCCTCGTCACATAACCGTGGTTCAAAATTACGAGGTCCGGCGTAAAAGTTCTCGAGTAGCTGAATAGTGCGACGTTAATGTTCACTCACTCACTCATTTCTGTAGAGTCATGGACTTGAGTCCTGGTGCCAAAAAATACTTGCCATATGGCGAGATTAATATCTAGGACAGTGATGGCGAACCTACGACCCGTGGGTCAGACACTGATCCACACAAGCTTTTTAACTGACCCACGAATACTAGGAAACCACTTGTTTGTTTACGTGGGTTTATTTAGATTTTCTAATTAGTGTGGATTATTTATATTCTATTTGAACTTTTTCAAGCACTGCATTTACACAAAAGAAATTTAAATACTGGCTATAACCTTCAGTTTGATCATTACAGTTCCAAAGTTACGCAAATGACAACGATTGTATATGAAAGTATGTAGAATTTGAAATAATGAAAAGTGTTTAAAAAATATCAAATAAAGTGTACAATTTTACTCACATTTTGATGAAAAAAAAGTCGAAAACCAAAGCAAATAACTATATTTAAAGCCCTTTCTTCAGATAAAATGCGCTTTTGTAAGATTATGTTCAGTTATGTTTGTAGAAAGAGACTTCCATTGCCCCCTTTTTTACCCGTTAAGCCAATTGAAATTTGAAGATGTTTAGTTTTAAAAATACTCAGTTAAAAATTTTTAAACTCAATTCTGGTGCAAATGGGCATTAGGGACTAGTACTAAAAAAATATGAACGAAATTTGACCCACGTCTCAAAAAGATTCGCCGTCCCTCGTCTAGGCACGAAGTCTTCACGTTGACATGACGTTGAAGTTTGAAGAAAGGGGTGCCAACTCAAACATCGACCTGGTTAAAGGACTGGTTCAAAAGTAGGATATCGATCAACAATAGTTCTTACTATGAAGCGTGACGTTAATTAGAATCATCGTTGCGATGAAATGAAAAAAGATGTACATAAATTTCACACTTACAATATTAATTGTTTTGTACAGTTAAAAATTTTACTAAGGTCTAAATATTTTATCTTAATTTTAAAATGAATTTTTATTTTATATTTTATTTCAATTACTCGTTACTCAAAAATAATATTTAAAAACCCTGGAACTCATTTTAAAAAAAAATTTCCCTCCTTTCTCGATAGATAATTAAAAAACAATTAATGTGTGAAATAACATTCATTTATATAAAATTATCAACAGAAAAAAAGTTTAGGATATTCCATCTTCCCTAAAAACATTTTCTTTTTCATTTTTCTTAAAAATTTGATAAACATTACATTTTTTAAGAAAAATAATTTTTCACGCAATTCTTATTTTATAATTCATGCATAGGATAAATACTTCTTTCATTTTACTCTCTTTAGCTCATTTATCAATATTAAAACTGTCTCAATAATTTTACTCACCGTATTGACAGATTTCTCCTCTGTACTGATTTGAGCAGGTACAGAAATTAGGCGCGCTGCAATTTCCTCCATTTTGACAAGATGGTAGACATTCCGCTGTACATGAGAATAAAACAATTTCCTTTGTTTATTCTTGATTTGAAATGTGGGTGTAAGAAGAGACAAGTAATATAAAAGAAAAATTTTTAAGTCAATTCCTGCTTGGATCAACAAAGAAAAATCTTATTTTTTAGCTACTTTTTATTAAATAGTTAGAATTAATATAAATATGTATGTACATAGGATAGAATCACAACATTAAGTGGTAATTAATTTTTATTAGTTATCATTAAAGTATCGTATTGTCATCCAAAACAATCGTGTGTATAAAATTTCAGTTCAACTGAATGCTTTAAAACATGAGAAAAAAAAATCATTTAAAGTTTTGACTCAAGTCGCTAAAACTGAAACCAACATGGCTGCATCTGTAATTCTTTAAAGAATTAGTTTCAGTCAATTAATTTTTATTAGTTATAATTAAATTATCGTATTTTTACCCAAAACAATAGTGTATAGAAAATTGCAGCTCAAATGAGCGCTTTAAAATGTGAGAAGGAAACATTTTAAAGTTTTGACACAAGTCGCCAAAAATGATGCCAACGTGGCTGTATTAGTAATTCTTTGAATAATTAGTTTTAATCAATTAATTTTTATTAATTATTATTAAATTACTGCATTGTCATCCAAAATAATCGAGTATATAAAATTTCTGCTCAATTGAGCGCTTTAAAATGTATTTTATTAACGATTGAAAATTCCACCAAGATAAATAAATATAGAGAGAGTGTGAGCTAATAGTAGGAATTGTGAAAAACTTAATTTAACTCTTCATATGCATTTGAAGTATTTTTCGTGTGTTTGGTGTAACTGGTAAACGTGAAACAAATGTGTTTTTTTTTTCGATGGATTTTAAGTAGAAAGGACTTTTATGTACTGTTAAGTAATGATGTTATTGACTAAGAATTTCAATCGGAAATTAAATTTTTAAAAATTTAATAAATCAAAAGATAGATTTATGTCTAAATTCCTGTTTAGAATAGCCTGAAAATTAAAAACCAGTGATCGCGAATGCTTTATCATACCTCAATTGTCGCTTCAAAGTGTTACGTTGATACAAAATTCAATTCAATTCAAATAATTTATCTAAAAACCATCTGTAGCCAATGCTAAACTTAGGGACGTCTTAAGGGATCCAGGTCTAGACACTGAGCCCAGAGAAGATTTTTTGAGGCCCTGGACCCCTATATTAAAGTAGATCCCGCCTGAGATCTTTAAAAGTAGACAGTATATAACATGCATTGTCAAATACTCGTTCAAACGGTAATTTGAAACATAAATGTGCTCGACTCACAATCTCACAAATAGATTCGACCGATGGCCACATTTCGACTAAATGAATTGAATGATTTTTTATTGTATTATGCCTAGGCCTAGACATGGACAAAGGTCATCACACAATAATACCGTCTTACCACCTTTACCAGTTGACATGTAATTTTAAATTCCCTGTTTTTCGGAGAATATGTACGGAAATAATATTTCACCATTAAAATTATCTGGATCATGATCTTATTAGGACATAGTTGAGAATGATTGTTTCTCGAAAGGTACTTACAGAGAGATGCACTGAACCACCGGATGTTGACTAATTTGCATCACAATTTGTGTGAATATGGATCACTACGAGGTAATAGGCATAGTGAGGGTGGACCACAAGTGATTCGAACTTCTAGCATAGAATAAAGTGTGTTGGATACCGTTTGAGGAATCCGAGTACCAGCATACGAGCTGTTGCTGCTGCCGTAAGGGGGTCTCGGAGTAGTGTTCATCGAGTTTCGCAATGTAAAGGTAAACCTTTACACTCATTCCATCTTCAAAGAGTACTGTCAGAAATTGTGATGTATTGTCAAATTATTAAACATCAAGTGGTCCGGTGTTCTTTGTGGGTACCTTTCGCAATATAATCTGTCTTCTCATGCATTTCTTTTTGCCAATCCATGGATCAGGTACATATCTGCAAGCTAGGTGCTCTTTAAACTGTTCCATACCCCTCTGCGGGTAATGACAGCTCAAATGCCAGCAGTAATGCAGGTCTGCTTCCTCCAATGCTCTTGTGAATAACGCCACCTGCAGCCAAACGAAGATGTTTTCGACCATGGGTTGCTATGTAAATCTGAATCCTTAGGATGTTCCCTGTCTCACCTTAAAGTTTGTCCCCCAATGATCCTGGGACACCCTATATATACTCTGGATTATTCGATATATTCGAGTAAATTTATTAAGAATATTAGAAAACTGAGTTCATGAAATTGAAAGAGCCGTTTTATGTGTTTCTTATATATATTCAAAACAATTAAAATGTAGCAGCACTTTTTTTTTTCTCTTCAAATATTGTTTCCATTCGCAAAGGCATCTAATCTATAAACTTTTTAGATATCCAGGAAAAAATGTTAATTCATCATCTACATTCATCTAACAGTATATATTTCAAATTATCTGTGCTTGTAATTTGATGTTTTTTTTTTTCTTTTACAATTTTTCCAAAATTGGACCAAAAATTTTCAGCGACATTAATTTTAAGGGATTTTAGAGCTTATTTAAGCTGATTTCGACAGTAAGAGCGCAGCCATAGTCTTACTATTTATGCTGCATTCTTGGGATAGTTATTTTGTTTAAATTTGAACTTTTTGTGAATTGGTCGACGGTATTATACTTAAGTACCCTAATTTGCTCTACGAAGTTTTACCCATAGATTTATATTCTCACACAATATTAAAATAAAGTTTTAAAAAAACACTTTAAGATGTGTGGAACTGTTTACGTACGCTCACAAGCAGGAAACGTTTCTTGAGGAATCCACATTCCCTCAGAATAACGGCATGAATATACTTTTTCCATATCTCCATCAGCAAATCTGTAGCCCTCGATACAAAAGCCAGTGCAAGTTCTGAAAAACGGTTGAAATGATAAATATATTAATACTTTTAAAAAAATTCATAGTAAGAATCACGTCTCTATCAGTCTGAATTCATAATCATAATGTGAATCCTATGGACATTCAACTTTTTTCTTCAAATCTAGATCAGCAGTTAGATTTGAATGCAATACATGACATCCAAAGAGAAACAATAAATAATAAACGTTTCTCTGGTATTATACTTTTTCTCCGTTAACTGAAAATATTTCTGTTTCTCACGGATCTAAAAAGCTAAAATAAATTATTAAAAAAGGCTTCAAGATATTTTCAGAAATCAGAAAAAAATGCTATTTCATACACACCCTTATTATTTTGTTCTCTTTCGAATGCGCTTTATTGCTTATTAATTCATATGCGCTGAGTTGGAGGTGGAACATTGAATGCCTATAAGATTAATATTATGATGATGAATTTTCTAAATGGCTTATAGTCGGTATCCTTCATTAAACTATTATGTATATTGTGAATTTGCGGGGATGAAAAAGCAGCCGTCGAGACAGATTATTTGAGAAATAACGGATTTATTTATGGACAAGGACGAACACATGACTTCGGGAAGACATATACACACAAATAAATTCTATAACAGATTATTTACAAAAGGTTAAAACCTATTCGTTATAATCAAGCTTCAAAATGTTCTAGAAAGGGCTCTCTAAGCAATTCTACAATCAAGAACCCTGGCAAAGAAAATCTTTCTGTCCTAACACAGTCAACGTACACGACTGAAACTCTTCTGAACTTATATAGCTACATGGAAATTTCTACAAGAATAGATCCAAGAGACTTCTCAATGGTTCCTTGACAATATCATATTTTTCTCCAAATTTGCTGCCAAGGATGATAAAGTTGCCAATCTGATAACCCTGGTTACATCATTTGGGGGTATCATAACCTTATTTTTCAAATTCGTGCTGGCAAGCGAATTTTGCTTATTAAAAATTTTTCCTACAAGGGGAGTGTTTCTGCGGGGAAAACAACAAACGTGGCTTGTTTCAAAACACCTATATATACATTAGTGTAATACCTCTGTGTATTTTTATTGCTGGAAAGAGTATTGAAAATAACCAAATAATATTTTTTTATTCATAAAGATAAAAATATTTTCAAAAGTGCTAATTAATCATTGGTATCTAGCTATATCACCATGTTCATTAAAATGGCGTAATGCAAAACAAAATTAAAATCTAAATTGTGTCGTTATAAGATATTAAAAAATATTACTTTAAATTTCAAAAAAAAAAATCTGGCATCATACATTTAGGCTGTTTTCTCTAATCGGATCACACCTCACTCGGATCACATTTTTGTGCCATGGTAAGAGAGAGATCATGGTCGTGAATTCACGGTTGAGTCATGAGTTCGAAGTTAATCATGCCCAAGATAGAGAAAAGTAAAGTTAACCTGGAGCAAGTAGGGAAGAGAGACAGAAAAGTGAAAAGTAAAGCTGCTTTTTAATTTTAGTGCCTTGTATTTATGCATTTTAATACTAAGCAATGTTATGCAGCTTCCTCATTGTATAATACGGCAATAGCAATATGATTTTTTTTTCATGGAAATGGTTTATTAATATCCCGTTATTTCTTAAAACCTTATCATACACGCATGTCTCGATCAGCTCGAGTCTCTTTCGAACAACCGTTTTGGGAAATTTTTCGAGGAGCTGTGAGGGTGAAGGGTTGCCGTAAACAAAACGACACGTTCTGACGTCAGCCATGCTCTATCCATTTTGAAAAATTACTCACCGATTTTTCTGCTTCGGCAAAAAAACTTTCAATATTATTTCTTTTACTTCGCTTGCCCTTTTGTTGAAGGTCGTAAACAGGAATTTAGTGTCATTCTGTTTAAAATATTATACCCCATTTCTGATGCGTTTGATGAAGTCAAGGCTGCAATCTGTACCTCCATCTTGTTTATGATGTAAGGAGACGAATAATCACACTGGCTGGAATTTCGGACAATTCTTTCAGCTCACATGTTGTTCATAGCCGTTGCTATGGCAACTGGGCAGAAATTGCTTCAAAAGGGTTATTTGAAAGTAAAATTGCTTCAAATACGTATACGTGTGATGAGGACTTTATAGAAAAAATAGCTTCATTTGGTTGAGTCCAAAGATCTGGGAGCGGATTCAGCTGCGTAAAAACCAAAAGTTCTTTCTTTCTTTTTCTTTTTTTCTCCTTACACCCCGTATTATTATTTAAAAAATTATTCCTTCGCGATAGTATAATCGAAAAACATTAACATTATCATCGTCGACATTACATCCATACAGCTTTATTCTTCATCTTTTAAATTCCATCTATAACCATTGTGAATTCGGAAACGAATTGTTAATCCAATAGAAAAATTAGACTTTCTTCCTTAAACCTAGATTAGTGCATTGATTTGAACGCAATAAAGTGCACCTGGAAAAAAATAATAAAGGTGTTTCCTGAAATTACATTTTTTTTTTTCAATATTTGAGAACATTTCTAAATACTTCTTAAAGATAAATGGGGGAAAAAAATCTTTTTTTTTTTTTCCTATTTTGAATGCAATTTATTGCTTTGAAACCGATACACTAATCTAAGTTTGAGGAGGAAAGTAGGATTTGTTCAGGATTAAAATTATTTTCACGAATTTAAAATGGCCAGTGAACGGAAAAAAAGGTTTTAAGTCCATAAATAAGATATAATTTTATCAGAGAGGGTGTTAGTGAATTGTTTTACGAACATTTCTTTAGGTGACATCACACAAGAAGCTTTTCCCGGCCGTGGAGGCAAAATGGCTTCGCAGTTTGAGCCTATAAAGGGAAAAAAATAATTAAGTCATTTTTTTATACAGTTTCTGCGGATTATGTGTGCTGTATTTTTTAAAAAGAGAGAAATGCGAAATATACTTAAGACATTAGACTAAAAACTTGATCATTATTTTTTATTTTTAGCTTGTTAGGAATAATAAAAGTAAGTTTTTACCCAAAATGAATATAACACTCTATATATAAATAAATATGAGATGAAAAAAAGCTGCAACTATAACTAGATGTTATCGACTTCAGATTTGACTTACACCAACGTTTCTCAAACTGTGGGGCGTGAGCATATCGAAAAGTCGAAAATAAAATATTATTTAAAAAAAAATTTAATTTACTGAAAGGAAGCAAATTAAAAATATCCCGAGATAATAAGAAATAAAATACACTTTATAATGTACTTATAAATGTATCAGCATGTATGTATATGATTTCATGTATGTGTGTCATTATGTATGTGTGTTGCATTGATAATTAATTTATCAATGCAACATAAAAGAGACAAATTCAATGATTACAAGCGACTCCCATTGACTTACCATATACAAAATTATATACCAAATTTAATAGCTACCTTGATAATTTGAACACTTTATAATTAAAGTTGTATTGTAGCTTTAGGGCCAAAGTGCATTATTGTTGCATTCAATGTAATAATTATAGTATGCGAAGGAAAATTATGAATATTATCGAGGAAAATTATGATTGAAAATTGGGTCATCAATACCGAAAATTTGAGAAGCACTGACTTACACTGCTGGCTCACTCAAAATGCTACACCAAAAAGGGAAAAACATAAAAAAACTGAATTTATTTTTAAAAAAACCGGTACAATTATGAAACGATTGAAAACACAGTCTTCTACGAAATCAAAAAGATGAAAAAATATATATTAAGTGTTGCCTTCACGTGTGGCTATAACCGCTTCTATATGTCCCGCCAATGAATGAATGAAGCTTTCTATGTCTTGGAGGGGAATGGCTGCTCATGCTGTCCCATGTTTTGATAAAGTTGATCTGGTATAGCCAGGGACGTCTTAAGACTTCTTGAGGCTCTGGGCTCTTATGTAAAATTAGGCCCCACTTGTGATCTTTAAACGTAAATAGTATACAGCATACATTACCAAATACTTGTACAAAAACTGCAACCTGAAACAAATGTCCCAACCCCGAATAACCTAACAAACTGACTTGATTGATTGCCACCTTTCGGCTAAATGAGTAATGGTGGAGTCTGGAGGTAGGTTTGGAAAATGGAACACGGTGACGAAAATCAAATTTAAAGCTCTATCAATTATATAAAGAATCTGACATTGTTAACTTTATCAAAATACAACGAATTAAATGGGCAGGTCACGTTATCAGAATGAAGGAGGACCGCACCACTAAAAAAGTCTTCAATGCTCAACCAATTGGCCCACGAAGAAAGGGCAGACCAAATCTAAGAAGGATTGGTGTCCTAGAAAAAGATCTCCTAGTTTTTAGAACTAGAAATTGGAGAACACTAGCAGGAAGAAGGCTGGCCTGGAAAAGAGTTCTTGAGAAGGCCAAGGCCCACCCTGGGCTGTCGTGCCACTAAGGAAGGAAGGAAGGAGGGAGGGAGGTCTAGGCATGGACGATGGCCATCACCTAATACAGTCTTGTCATAGTTGCAATTGGCATGTAGTTCGAAATTCCTAGTGTTTAGGAGAATATATCCGAGAACAACATCTGAAGATTAAAATTATTCGGTTCTTAATCTTATTGAGGCTGAATCAAGAACGAGACGAGACGAGGCCCTGGGCATGGTGCTAGTTGGCCCATGCTTTAAAACCTCCTTGTGAGACGTCGTATGCCGGGCCAATCGTTTTCCTCATCCACATCCAGACGTGTCCAATGGCAATAGAGCATAAAAACAGGCAGAACAAGGGTGCAATGCAAAGTTGTGGGTGAATTGAGTTGAGTTGAGTTTGGTGTTTTATGGCGCAAGAGCCAGTTTTGGCTATACTGCGCCAAGCATTCATAGGTCTGTGGTCTGGACGGTAAAAAAAGAAATTGGATGACAAGATGGAGGGTCGAAAATAGAGAAGGATCACTGGGGTACCCCGGGGTCATGACACCCGTGTTTACCAAAGATAGTAAACCTCTTGGGAATAGGAAAAGATCAATAGAGGGTACCTCGGGATTGTGACGCCCGTACCCACCTAACGAAGGTGAGCCCCCTTAGGGGTAGTTGTGGGCGAAGAAATCAAAGTTATGAATATTGCACGAGTGATCGTGCATTATTCTGTTGGAATAGGGCTGCAGACACAAGTCTTGATGACAAGAGAGAATAAGATGTTACAAAACTTTAGAGATGTAAAAAACGCCAACTTCCCAAATAAATCTTCAAGTATAGATCATGATGTCACTTACAAAATATTCGATACAACCTTGCTAAGCGGCTCAGCATTTTCCCCTTCATTAAGGAAAGAAAAATACGAAAACTTGGTAATTGGTTGTGTAGTTAAAAATTTGCATAAAATCTACCAATAGATATTTCCTACCCTTTCTTTTTATTAAAAAAGAAAAAAAGGGAAGCTCTCATTCTCAACACCAAAGGAATTACGTATTGTTTGGATTAATGGATTTCTAAAAGGAAATTTAAAAAAAAAAATAATAGTAAAAAAATTGAAAAAGGACGTATTTTAATACCATTTTTAAAAATGTATGAAAAATCGTCAGGATAGTTTATGTACTCCAAACAAAGTCAGTCTTTATTTAAAAAAAAAATTGAATCTGTCGGATCGATGTAATTTATTGACGTTTCGTTTGAAAACCAGGGAGAAAAATATGCTAAGATCGCTTGGACATCAAATTTAAAAATATCTGAAGCAAACTTCTAAAAAATGTCGCGAGGTGCACTTCTCGATTACTGGTAGTTTCAGCCTCTGAAATTTTTTATACCTGCGTCTTTCCATTGCGTGCTACACCGCACATATACACATAAACTCTTATAGATGCACAAGCGCAAAATGTTAAAACATTCACAAACAGGAAGGGATACAAATATCACAATATATCTCTTTTATGTGCATAAATGTATTAACATTATTAATTTATTAGATTCACTTTCATTTATATATCATTTCTAAGCAGATATTAAAATGTTTAAGCACATTATACCGTAAAATCCGGCGTAAAACGCGCACCTATACTTTTAAGCTGTAATTTTTGGTTTTTAGGTATTCGCCGCCCCTTTTTTACGAAGAAATCTGAAATGCACATGCGCAATGCACTTATGTTTTGAAGTCATCTATTCGAAGTATTATTCTAAGCTTTTGGGGAGGAAAATAGTATACATCTAGAACTTCGATCTTTTAAGTTCATAAGGAATGTAATGCGTTTTAAATCAAAATATTTCGATATATGTAGAAATCTAATTTTTTCGATTCTCATCTTTTAAGCTTTCATTTTTCTACCCGGCATATAACGCGCACCAGTAATTTCGATCTAATTTTTTATATTGAAAGTGCGTGTTATACGAAGGATTTTAAGGTAATATTTACGAATTGTACATCAAGTGGGGAAGGACTTTTTAAGGTATGGGTCAACTGAACCCGCGGCCTCAGCCCCAGGAAGGGAGGTTTCGTTTCATTATCCACTCAGCCTCAATAGAATCATAATTCGAATAATTTGAATCTTCAAATGTTATTCCCAGAAGTATTCTCTAAGAAGCGGGGAATTTCGAACGATATGCCAACTAGCAACACAGTGTCAAATTGGCATCATTGTGTCATATCCGTCGTCCGTGTCTAGGCTAATGCCTACCACTATACTCCATCATTACTCATTTAGTCGAAAGGTAGCAATAGATCAAGTTGGTTTGTGCATATGTTTGAGAAATTGTGAGTCACGCACATTTACATACGCTACGCACTGTCTACTTAAAAAGGGCCGCCCATCCGGTATAGTGGTTAGTGGTGGTGCCGTAGGGCCTCGGTTCGAATCCCGGAGAATCGGGAAGTACTCTATATAACCGTCGAGCCGAAAGTCCTCTCGTGAGGTTGGTGGAAGAGGAAGAGAGGTGGAAGGCCTCTAACCACTCCCAAGGTACCTTCCCTCAAAATTGTGGTGAACCGAGCACAATCATCATGTCATCTGCATGGTGCTCAAAGCTAAGGCTAACGGCAGGCGTAAAAATTTAGCCCTTAGCCGTGGGCCTTGATCTGATGCTATTGTCAATCAGGTGGCATAAGTAACAGAAACAATAACTTAAAAGGGTCACACAAGTGGGACTTACTTTTGTAAAGAGGCCAGGAGGCTCAAGAAGTTTTAAGACGTCACTTTCATTCTTCAAGCTGCGAGGACACCAAAAGTTTTTAAGACTTTTTATGAAAGACATTACAGTCGAAAATATTTTACCATTTCATTTAAATTATTTTCTACATTCCATTCGATTAATCTTATTATTTCAAAGTCTCTCTCTTAAACTTTATAAGACAATAATTTCCTCCAATTAATGCGTTGAAAAATTTACAGTAGCAGTGAAGAATCTAAAATACAAACAAATTTCATGTAGAAAGAATGAAAAAAGTTAAGAACTTGCTTCCAATTTGTCTTTTGCGCACTTTTTTCTTTCCCAATTTTGAATCGTTCTTAGTCACGCACAATTTGTACCATCCGAGGTTGTCTCTTAAGGGGTTGTCAAAGACGCAAGAACAATCTTCTTCTTCATTGGAATGACATCTTTTAAATAAAGTGAGAGAGAGAGAAAGAGAGAATAAGTACTATTGCGAAATTCCGATAAAGCAACAACAATTTTTTTTTTAAATTAATACTCAGAAAAATAACACGTTCTTATAACACAATAATATCGTAAGAGTTATAAACTGCTGTATGCAAAAAATGCAACACCATGAAGGAATCATCAGAATTAAATGCACAAACGACATGTATTGGTACAAATAAATGACGAAATTTTCAAA
>BMAV01025638.1:63068-81471 GCA_019973955.1 Trichonephila inaurata madagascariensis
ATATATAATAAACATTAAATGATATTTTACATAAAAATTAGTTACAAATAATTTTATAATGTGGAATACAATATACTATAAATAAAAGGTTATATAAAATAATTTATAAAATATATTATTATTAAATTAATTATTTATAATTAATATAAAAAAAAATATGTCTTTTTTATATATTATTAATTTAATTATTTTATAATTTTATAAAATATTTAATAAGTTCTTTTCAAATAAATTTATTTAATACAAAAGTTTATTTAAATAATTTTAATAAATTTATTTAAATAATTTTAATAATAAATTAATAACAATTTCAATAATAAATCATAATTTTAATAATAAACCATAATTTTAATAATAAATTAATAATAATTTTAATAATAGCCATAATTTTAATAATAAACAATAATGTTAATAACAAATTAATAATTTTAATAATAAATTAATAATTTTAATAATAAATGAATAATAATTTTAATAATAAATTAATAATTTTAATAATAAATTAATTATAATTTTAATAATAAATTAATAATAATTTTAATAATAAACTAATAATAATTTTAATAATAAATTAATAATATTTCTTATGAATACTAATGCTTAATAATTAATTAATTAATTATAATAAATAGTAATTAATTAAATGTAATGAAGAGTTATTAATGAATTAATTTAATAAATGTTATTTAATTAATTTTAATAATTAATTAATTAATTTTAATAAATAATAGTTATTTATTAATTTTAATAAATAATAGTTAATTATTAATTTCAATAAATAATTAATTAATTTTAATAAATAATAGTTAATTATTAATTTTATTAATTAATTAATTATTTAAAGAATAATAATTAATTTACTACTTTTAATTATTAATCATTTTCATTAAAAATTATTATAAATAATTTTAATTCATAACAATTTTAAATATTTTTAATTAATAATAATTTTAAATATTTTTAATTCATAATAATTTTAAACATTTTTAATTAATAATTTTAAATAATTTTTCTAATAAATAATTTAAGTTATAAATTTATTTAATTTTTTTTTACTTTATAAAATACAAAATAATTGCATAAAATATCATTTAATATTTAATAAACCTTTCATAAATAAATTTATGTAATTTAAAAAAATAATTAAATGAATTGAAGAACAAAAGCGCGTGGAATCGAACCCTGACCTCGCGCAAAGCAAGCAGACGATTTAACGATCAGGTTACGAACTCGCTGCGGGAAATTAAAGTTTAATTGTATAAAAGCTAAGCATGAATTTTTGGAAGGCTAATTACTCCGAATTGACTGACCATTTGGCGGAATTAGTTTGAGGGGTGAACACCCTAAGGGAGTACTACTATTACACAAAGTCTCAATCCCAAATGAATTTCCTTAGTCGTGCCCTCTCCTTGTAAGATTTTTTTTTTTTTTTTGCTTTTTTATTTTATTAAATGATTTTGAAATTAAATGTAAATATATCTTAAAGTAAGGCCCAGTTGTCGAGTGATAGCGTATCGCGCTTCCACACTACAGGTCCGGGTTCTACTCCCGGGATGAGCAAGGTCGACTTAGCCTTTCATCCCTACTTCAGTGGGTCGATAAATGAGTACCAAGCTTGCTTGGGGACTTAAACACTGGAGGTTTCGTTTCAGACTGACCACCTGATCGGGACATCTGCTCATGCACATCAGCACCCAATGGTCACGTATACTGGAATGGGCACAGTAGTCCCTAGTCCTCATGGGCTGTTGCGCCACTGAGTTTAAGTTTATATCTTAAAGTAGATGTTTGCTTAAGACAGTAAAATTTGCAATTAGTAGTTTTTACAATAATAATAATAAGCAGATTTTTAACTGGATTTTGTCTTGTTATTTCTGCCCTGTAATAGAAAATAAATAATAGAGCTGGTGTCTTGTAAAAAATATTACCTTAGTGTATAAAAAGATTTCATTTAAGAAAGGCGTTTAAAAACATAACATTTAAGGCTGTTTTGGCCATATGTACAAGAGCTTGAACTTAACGTGGAGCACATTTTCAAATAGAAAAAATGTCTCACACTTTTTATAAAAAATTGTGACATTATAACATGCATTTGTGTGCTTATGATATGTTTTCAAAATTTCAAAATATTTCATAAATAATTAGTTTTTCCTTTTAACATGTAAAGGGAAAGCTCATTTACCTCTACGGTAGGAGAAAAATTGCGAAACACATTTTATAAAAGAAAAAATGGGTCAACTCTGATAAAAATGAGTAGTATGATCAAATAAACGATTCTTTACAGGATAGTGAAACCAGAATATAATATTAGTGTTCGCGAGTACTTTTATATTTGAACAAATATTCTGAATTTGGGTTCTATTCTGTAACATGAACCGAAGACAGCTTTAATCACGGGAGACAAAACGAGAACGAACAAACAAGTACGTGAAGTAAAACAGTTTAACCCACAATTTTTACAGCGCCATCTGTTGGCATTTACACAATATTTAACCTCTTGAAACTGTGTTTAACCCTGCAATCTTAGTACTAAGCCTAAGAGTTTGCTATGGTATTAATTAGGGATGGCGATCTGAGATTGATTATTCGAAAAATCGATTTCTTGGGCCAAAAAAAATTGATTTTTTAAATCGATATGTAGCACTGAATCGATATTTCATCCTAGAAAATCGGCATTCGATTGTTTTCTGTTTTGGTAAAACCATAAAATTATTTACAATTAGTTGAATGTACTATCTTTAAAACCCGTAATATTACGGTGATGGAGGTTAAAGGGTTAAGTACTCAAAAAGTCGTGAGATGCCTGTGTGCTTAGTTTCCCTTGCCTCTTTTTAATAAATAAATTAAGTTACGTTTGTAATCTTTGTCTTTTTGTATTAGTTGATATTGCGTCATTTGTTTATGCCTTGATTGATTAACTGTCATAATATACAGTGATTAGCGAAATAAATATTTATTTTTATGAAGTGTTTGTTACTGAATAATAAGTAATTGATTGTAAGGAATAATAAGTAATCATCACGTTCACTCAATAGCCATGATATTTATGAGTATCGTGGAATCATCTGTTCCTTGTGAGCGCCTTTTTTTTAATGTCGGCGACATCGTAGGTGATGAGCGGAACCGCTTGGATCCAAGTAGTCTTGACTGACTGTTGTTTTTAAAAATGTTAGTTATTAAGCTTTGGGAACTATGAGCTATATTATCTATTTTCTAAACTTTTTAATGTAACAAATACATTTAGAAAATAAATGTCTTCTTTTATACCTGGTACTTTGATATGGTAATAAAAATATTTTGTAATTGTCGAATTCCCTAAGTTAAAAAAATTTCCTGATTTTACTGATAAGAGATCTTTGATTATGGTATCTTTCTTGTTTTCCATAAAATGGATTTATATTTATATTGTAAATGTAGACTTGAACAAAAAAAATCGATTCCTTAGAAATCTATCTTTTAGATCTCGATTTTTTGTGAATTGATTCATTCGGTTACGATTCAAATCGATCTTTTTCGGAAAGAATCGACATCCCTAGTATTAATGTGGCTATTCTGCTTTGACCTGCTCTGTCTTGCTATACTCTTGCGTTTTGCTTAGCATTAAGATGGAATTATAACAACGAGTTCACACACATTCATTATACATACTAACATAACTTTAGTGGTTACTCACGTAAAATGTGCATTTGTGATTTCTTTTCGAGTGCAATTGACACTCTCAACATGCACTAGGCAGGATTCTGCTGCACTCGGGAAAAACATGAGTATCCATGTTGAAACTGAAAGTAAAAAATAATTGTGAAAAAATGGCTGTTACATTAAAATACTAACACTTTCATTAACAATTTTATATCTTCAACAAAGAATGAACTTCAGTGAGATCCTGTTAATAGAGTAATCTAAATTGATTCAAAGAAAATTAGCCATATTTGTCTATCCTCTCTCTCTCTCTCTCTTTTTATTTAAAAAATAAAATGATAATTTCTTATTGTAACATAATTCTTCACAAATTGCAATAAATCATCGGAGTCTATTTTGAAATTAATCTATGTATACAAAACAAAATTGAGGGAAAGGAAGATGACTCTTTATGAAACAGAATAGAAGCGATGGTGAAAAGATTAAACAATATTCGGAACTAATTTGATATAGGGGTACTACTCGCCAAGCACTGTTATGCGCGATTCCTTAATCGCGCCAAGCATGAAATTCAATGTGAAATTCAAGATGATGGCCTAGAGGTAAATAATTGTATAATTTATATTTAAATTAATAATGAATATAAATTAAAAAGTGCTGTGATGACTTGCAATATTCCAAAAACTGTGAGTTTCTGCAATGAATTGCATCGAACAAGGAACTTTTAAAAGTGCATTATAAAAGATTAAAATAAAGTTTAAAAGTGAGATGTGCAGCAATAATTAAAATCACAGGCCTCATAATTTTTTTTAAAAAATTTCCTGGTACTCACCAATGATATTAGAAATATTGATATTCGAAAACAGCACAAAATACAACAGAAGACTAAAGCAGCTGTCTTGAAGAACGATTGCAGTGAAAATGGTTACATTTTCTAAGAATTCGAACTAAAATCGTCTGAAATTAATAAGGTTACCACGGGGAAAAAACAATAAAAATTAAGTCTAATATACGTTACCCGCATGGCATCCGCATTGCCAGACGATAAAAATATCAAGGTAACCATATTGTAATATTATCGCCTATCTTGGCGAACATAAACAACAACTTGGGGCGTAGCACCCCTATGTCAAATTAGCCCCCAGAATTCGATGAAGACATAACGGAAGACGGATACAACGAATTCTTTTTTTGTCATGTTATCTAATAATTAAGTTCACAAAGTGAGCTATTTCTCTTAAATAAACAGTACTTTGACATATCTTGAAATATATTTTTTATACTCATTCTGTGACGGCTCACGCATCCTTTCTCTAACATAACCTCTGTGTTCTTTGACGGCCACGATTAATGGCAAATCTTTTCCAACCCAAATCCAAGAAGTGAAACGAAGGATAGATGCAAATAAGATAACCTTTAAAAGGACAGAAGTTTTAGTAAGCGCGATGGCAATTTAGAGAAAGTTCAGTGTAGAAAAGGGTAGAAGTGTAAATTGACGGCCTACCCAAGAATCAAATATATCTAGCCAATACTACAAGGTACATACCATTGTACTCGAGTCTAACTGAATATCTGAAGTTGATTGAACCGGTGGCTGAAAATTCAAGGTAGGAAGATTATTTTCCGAATTCGAAATAGTATTAGGATTGAGAGTAGGCGGATAAAATAATTATATAGATAAGTGATCCAATTGCGCGATCTGTGTTAACTACGGCTACGTGTTTTGGTTTATTCTCACTAAATATAAGTTTGTTCAATATATAAGTAATTTAAGTTAAAATCTTAATAAAAGTCATATTAAGAATTCTAAAATGTCTCTTCATTTTGAGAATCCCACACCTCTAACTTACGCTGAAACCCCACGATATGGTCGACAAAGATCGGCCATATCACAATCCTAAAGCTATCATTTTTACATCCGGTGAATAACCCACAAATTTCAACCTTATTTTTTTTAGTTAAAAGTGCGCGTTAAACACTGGAATATACGGTATATTTAATCAAAGTTTCTTTAGAAGCTGCCTTATTATAGAAATAATTTAATCTCACCAATTAGAGATGATTCTGAAAAAGAATTTATTGGGTCACAAAGTAACCAAAGCAACTTACCTCTGCTGCACTTTTTTTTAAAGGAAACTATCATTCCCAAAGGATATCTATTTATTCCTACCTATTGTATAAAGCCTTTTAAAACCTGAGACAGAGTCATTTATACAAAAGGAGCACTATTTTAATAAAAAAAATTTATAACCTCGTGCATACTGTCAAAGAATAATTGTAAATATCTATCCATTGTGACGTCTTCGATTGGGGTGAACCCCACCCTATCAATTCTTCTGAAGTCACCATATCTATTCATCCCCAAACAGATGTTGAGTGACAAGCGCAGGTGGCCATGGGGTCATTGTTTGTTGTCTGGCCTCGGACAAGCGCGGACATCTGGTCTGGAATTTACAATGGCTAAAGAATGCCGGTGACAATAGGCATTCCTGTATGAAAGTCTTGAATAGGCGAAGCCTGTATGCAAGTCGGTTCATAGAGAGTGGGGCTGTGAGGCCCAGGTGTGAGATGAATGGATGAGAATTATGGCGCCCTTGGATTCCAGACGGACGAGGAATGTGTTTGTGTTTACCGCGCAAATGGGAGACGAAAGTGGCCCGGGGACGAGGGCAGACCTTTTTTTTTTGGCCTGCCAATGAGGAAGACGAGGGGCGTATGGTGGACCCGCCCCTGGTGTTTAAAAGGGGTTAATTTTGGACGGAGAGAGAAGAAGGAAAACTTGAAAAGACTGGAACGCTGGACGGAGGAGAAGGGACGGACTTGGAAAAGATTTGAACGAACGGAGAGAGAAAAGGTTGGGGATAGAGCCCTGGAGTGAGACGGAGCCCGGGATGGAAACAGAGAGCCATGGAGTAAACTGGAGCCCGGAAAAGCAAGGGATTGTCGAGTGCCTTGCGGAATAAGGATTGACCTCGAGTGAAAAAGACTGTCCGCCCGGCTTGGCCTATTTAATGAACATTTTAATATCATATGAAGCTATTAAATACTATTTAAATTTTAAAATGAGGCTGTAACAAATTTTCTTGTGTACTAACTACCGACGACGTTACACCATATAAAAATTTTGTTGGTCGAATCCAGTTGAAAAACTTTACTTATTTTTTTCTACCGACTACGAGGCGAATTTTGTAAAAATACAATGCTGAATTTGACAAAAATAGAATTAACATACGAGTATTCAGAAGACTGGTAATGATCGATTTCATCAGAGGTATCTAGTAAGATTAAACTGTTGTTGAATAGAGTAGAACTTCATCGAAAATTAGTTAAAATATTATTTTCGAATATTGATTAGAGGGTTCTGAGTTTGACAACCTTCACGATCAATATTCACATTCCTATACAACAATGATATATGTATTTTCTAAAAAATCTAGAACTGGATAGATTTTTTTCTTTTTTTTTAAGGTTTTATTTGACTCATTATAAGCGAATTATAGTTCAACACCCCGAATAAATCTCCATGATTCCATAAGCTATTTACACAATCTCGCTAGCAAAAGCAGTGTAGAGCAGCGGTTCTTAAACTTTCGATCGCCGCCGCCCCCCCTTTATGAAGCAGCCGGACATCGCGGACCCCCAAGATTTTAAACATCCCTCCCCGACTTAATCTTCTTAATCAAAATACATGTTCTAGTAGAGTTTTTTTCATTGGGGACTATTTAGTGATCTAGTCTAGTATGGCACATCTTTCAATTTTTCAAAGAGGCCTTTCAGAGTTTGTAAAAGAGGGCAATCTCAACGATACGTGCGAGTGCGTGAGAGACTCCGTGGACCCCCTAGAGAGGCGCTGCGAACCCACATGGGTCCGTGGACCACAGTTTAAGAAAAGCTGGTGTCGATGGACTGTGTGTTATGCAGATTAAATTTGTTTAAGTCCTCACATTGACTTGACATGGAAGTTCGGTGAGTGGGGTGCCAGATCAGATGTCGTTCTCGTTACATGACTGTGTTTCCAAATTACGAGAGGTCATCAATAACTTTCGTGTTTCAGAGTGCAATGTTAACAAATAATCTGTAAATCAATCAATATATAAGCACATAAATCTGCCTTCTCCCTCCATTTAACTTTTAGAGACCATCATTCTCTAGAAATATATAGTGTGCGATTGCTGGCCCAAAGATTCCCCAAGAGGTTCCCTATTAGTAGAAAGTCTCTTAAAGCCCCGTCACTGTGTGTGTGTGCGTCCCTTATGCCTTCCTAAGCCGCTCATTCGATTGCGATGAAACTTAGGGCAGTGATGGCGAACCTATGACTATGATGGTCAGACACTAACTTTTAAATATTATTTTGAGATATATTTTCCGAAGTATGTGTATGGAATGAGTTCCACGAAAACACTTACTAGTTCTAGGGGTTCCACGAAAACGCTTTCTAGTTCAAGGGGTTCTATGAAAGCCCCGTCAAATTCTAGGGGTTCGGTTAGTTGAAAAAGTTTGAAGACCACTGACCTACAGTAATGTGAAATTTGGTATGCATGTCTCTGTTGTTGAATTGAACGGGTTGTGACGGGCTCACGCGTCTTTTCTTTAACATAACCTCTGGGTTCTTTGATGGCCAAGATTAATGGCAACTCTTTTCCAACCAAAACCCAAGAAGCGAAATGCAAATAAGATAGCTTTTAAAAGAACAGAAGTTTCAGTAAGCAGGATGGCAATTTGATGAATGTTATGTTTGGAGGAGATACAAGCGTGAATTGACAGCCTATCGTAAAGTTACCGGGAATCCCAGCCATTACTACAAGGTGCACAACATTGCACGCGCGCCCAGACGTTTCCATATAGTAATCGAAGCTTAGTTTGGATTAAGGTAAGACTGATTATTTGATATTAGGACTTGTAATATATTTAGAAGTAAGAGTAGGCGGAAAATAATTATAACGTAAGGAAAGTGGTCTAAGTTACGCGATTCGGTTTAACTATTTTTGCGTGTTCGTTCATTCTAGATTCTCACTTATTTAAATTTATCTAAATTGTTAGACGTTTAAGTTCTATTCTTAAGAAAGTCATATTAAGAATTTAAAATGTCTGTTTATTTAGAAAATTCCACACCTCTAGCTCACGCTGACAATCAAAGATACGGTCACCAAAGGGGTTTGTTGAACAGGTCTTTCAGAAATCGTGTCTCAAAGGTGGTTACTGGAGCTTATGGATTTAAAAAATCCGTTTTTGATCTATTAGATTTAGACTGGCAGCTTAGATTTGGCAAGCATGTTTATTTTATTGAGTATAGATCCACTAAAAATGGGCTTTGTGGGAATCCGCTTGGGAAGGGGCTACACGAGAGTAAAAGACAATTCCACTTCAATTTTAGAAATTATTATTGGAAAATTCTGTCCTTTTTAAATCAAGAATTATAAGAATATTTTTCAATGCAATCGAATTCTTAATGCTAAGATATCAAGAATATATATATATATGTGTGTGTGTGTAGGGGTGTATTTTATCTATACAAGTGGCTTTTCTTTTGTTGTCTAGGGTAAGTCACTATGTTCCGGATCTTGATATTCAAAGAAATAAGCAGATTAGAAAATTACTGTTTAATGAAACATTAGATTATTTCCAATTAAATACTGATTACAAACTTTATGAGTTATTTCACGCAGCATACTCTCACTCGTGGCTAAGCCTCGCGACACCTGTTGACCGAAAAACGTGACCTCTCGTTCGTAAACCGGAGTATGTTCCCTCAGACGTCTCTCTCGCTTCCTGTCGCTTTCTCTTCTCCCCCAAAACCCACAGTTCCGGGGGGAAATGCATGTATTTGCTGGTAGCGCCATCTATTGGTGAGGTTGTAATCTCACTGATCGGAATATATTTATATTCCCTAATACTTTAANCGCTTTTTCTTCTCCCGCAAAACCCACAGTTCCAAGGGGGGGGGAATGCATATATTTGCTGGTAGCACCATCTATTGGTGAGGTTGTAACCTCACTGATCTGAATATATTTATATTCCCTAATACTTTAAATCCTACATTAATTAATTAATTTAATTTAATTTAATTAATTACCGGTTTTCGACGCCAACTGAGATTCTTCTCCATTGTTGTAACTAAGCAACTGTTAAAACAATGACAAAAGTTGGCATCGAAAACCGATTTTTCAGTCAAACTGAGTGTGCATTGTTACAACAATGCAGACACATCATGCTCTTTTTTCAATTCCTATCATTAGTTCACTCTCTCCATATGTATGTATGGTATGTATGTATGGTATGTATGTATGTATGATATGTATGTATGTATGTATGTATGGTATGAATGTATGTATGACGAATCCCCAGCCCTCTTCAAGTGTCAGTTGGGGTAAACTTCCTACCAGAACAATTCAACCCACTTCTCCGCATAAGCACTTTGACTTCGACTTTCCGCGGACTTACAGAAAACCACGTGAACGAACGACGCACTGGCTCCTGATCGACACTGAAATAAGACTCGTTTTGTCATGGCTTTGAGTAGAGACTGCTTTTCTGAACATTAAAGATAAAATATAATATATTAAACGGCTGCACGTTGCATTTCTCCCGCCATTCTAAGAATTACTCCAATACGTGATATATATTTATACATATATATCTTGTTCAAATTTCCAATCGTTAATAAAATATTTTCTATTCATCCATTCAAAATAGGAATTGACTTTAAAAAAATTTATTACTTTCTATTAATAATGAATAAATGATGGATGTTTCTGTACATCCATCAGCTTTAAACAAGATTTTCGAAATGAACATGAAAATATACCATATAAATCGTAACTTTAACATATTTTTTTATCAGAGATATTGTTATTATTTAAGTAAAAATTCTTCACATGGACAGCTGTATTCCAAATTAGGAGAGAAACATTTACATAGACAAAATTAAGCAAGATCAGAATGAATGATTTCTATTAAATCATTTTATAAGGAAATGATTTCGTAGTTAAATTATGCATTTTAATTGCTTAAAAATTGCTTCTTTGCTCTTCAAAAATCATAGCTATAGTTTTCATATGCAGCTTTATAAGGGTATCGATTCTTTTGTGAAAGCTTTTCGAGTCGAGGTGCCACCGAAAACCGCTAATGCCAGTTAAATCTGTCGAGATTTAAAGTCCTCCTGTTGTCGCGGTGTAGAAATTCGGAGAGAGGGATGCCTGCTAGGTATTGTCCTTGTTGAAAATTACGAGACCATCGCCAATAGCCCTCGTGTGACGTGAATAAAAAAACTCAGCTTTTTAACGCAAACCCTAGATCCAAAATTAAAGATATATTGCAAAAAATAATGTTTCAATCCTACGTTTCATGTGTTTATTATTCTATAAACTCTTATGAAGTCGGTAAATGGAGGAGCACTTAGTATTGGATAAAAAAATGTCCTCTTTTTTTTTTTCCCATGTTCACTCCAAATTATATTACTTTTATTCTGAGCGACTGTAATGAATTTCTACATCTTTCAGATTTTTATGAAATATATTTAGCATTAACTTTTTAGGGTTTTATTTATAAATACCATTGCAAGTCGAATTTCTGTTTCAATTTTCGGATTTAAACATTACTTTTGTCTTTCACGTGCTTTTGAAATAATAAATAGTGCATCGAAATTCCCCAGCAACAATCTTAATTGACCCTGCATATTTTCTACTTTCTCTCTCTTTTTTAATGAAGTTTAAAATCACTTCCCGATGCTTAAAAAAATACATTATTGAACTATAACGTTTTTTTTTTTTTTTTTAAATTATTTTTCGAGGTATTAAATATTTACTAAGTTACTAAGAATTCTCTAATTATAGAATTCTACAGTATGGTATTAAAGCAAACACCAGTCCGTAAAATAATAATAAATAAAGGGACTGAAATCATATCTTCCCAGGTAAAAGTTTTACAAATAAAATTAAAATTAAATAAGATTTTTTTAAAAATAAATATACTACTTTTCAAACAAAATAAACCACAATTTAGACTTATTTAATGCATTCGCAGATTATTCATTTAAATTAGAGAAATTGAATATTCCTTATTCCCTATTTTTTAATAGAAAAAAAATATTAAAATTTTAAAGAGAAATGTTATTTAAGGTATCCGACTACGTTCGGAACCGTGATTTTAAAAAAGCGTATAAATGGATAATTGTCATGATATTTAGTGTCACTTAGATTGGAATACATGTATAAACTTGTTTTAAGGACATTTTGACAAAAAAAAATTATTTAAATAAAATATTTTGGCAAAAAATTAACTTAGAATAATCTTTTTTCCAAATGTTCCCCTTTTGTGAAAAATGCTTCTATTTTACTAATACTTTGCCTCTATATAGCTGAGACCTCTCTACAGAGGCTCAACTAGAATTTTTGAAAAACTCACATTATTTTTAGAGTTACCAATAATTTAAATAATTTTTGGCATTTTTTTCTTAAAATTGCTCCCCTCTGTTGTCGTAAAATACGGATAAACCCACTTCTAAGTTATATATTTCAAGAATTCTATATATTTGAGCCTCTGTACAGAGGTCTGAGCTATATACAGGCAAAATATTATTATAATAGAAGCATTTTTCACAAAAGGAGAACATTTGGAAAAAAAATTATTCAAAGTTAATTTTTTGCTGAAATATTGTATTTAAACAATTTTTTTTTTGTCAAAATGTCTTTAAAACAATTTTATACGTGTATTCTAGTCTAAGTGACACTAAATATCATGAAAATTATCCATTTCTGCTCTTTTTTAAAATCACGGTTCCGAACGCGTAGTCGGATACCTTAAACAAGCATGTCGGTTTTTGATATTTTATACATTTGTTGTAATAAATTAAATGTACTTTTATGCTGCAAGTATGAGGTACTTTTTCCGAAGGAAACGTGCAAATTAATTCTAAAAAAGCTTAAATAAAATTTTTAACCAAGTAGAAAATGAATATATGTGCTCCCATAAACTACACATTTATTCTATTGAAATTTAAATATTCATATTTTTTGAATTTTATTATCTTCCCTTGTAAGTAATTTGAGTTATTAGGGAATTTTAAATAATTTATTTAGAATTTTTTGGCTTTAGCATAATATTGTACTTTTTATACATATTTAAATGCTGCGCAAAATGTTTTAATTTAATTGTAAATATATGATTACTTCAAATTTTTTTTTACTACATTTTGCTATTACTTCTGCCTATCTCCATTATAGGCTCAATAACAGGAGATTAAAGAACATAGCCCTTTTTCTTTGACAGGTGATATGGGCCTGTTTTTTTGTTGCGTTGAAGGTCACCTCTTAAAGGCCTTATCCCATTTTAAGTTCGACTCTGACCGAACACGTTTTCAGACTGAACTATTGACCAGGGTGTGTAAAAGGACTGATACACCAGAATTTACTATACAGATTGCTCTAGAGACAATTCATTGCATCCCTCATTCAGCAATATAAATCTATACTGATGGCAGTACGGGTGACGGTGGTATTTCTGAAGTGGCATGCATATTCAGACACCTGATGGTATATTTGACATCAAGATTAGGAATATTAACTACTGTTTTGTTTTTAGGTCTGAACTTATTGATATTTATTCACGTTGCTTCTGACCTTGTCTTCAGGGACTTTTAGATTTTAAATGACAGTCGTGCTTCTGAACAGCATCTTTCTCGTTGGACAACTGTTGGGGATATGACAAGCCTAAATATTCTGGATATTGTGGTTCGACTTTCTTCCAGACACTGCTGACCACCGTAAATGCAACACCATGAAGGAAACATGCAAATAACATGAAATTTACAACATGCATTAGCGGAGGTGAGATATGCAAATGATTAGAATTTCAGTGCAGACACACATCACGCGCATGCCTGTGGTGCCACCTCAAAGCGCTATTTAAGGCTTGCAGATTTCGACGATTTCAAGTTCGGCAATTGTGTTTTTATTGTGGTCTTTTCAAAAAACGTTCAGTTATGTCTCGTAGAAAACAGCGATCAGCTTTTGATCAAGTATCCGAGTTCGTCAGAGGAAGGATAGTGGCTTACCGAGATTGTGGATTATCTTTCAGGGAAATCGGTAGTCGTATTGGACGAAACCAAACAACTGTAATGCGGATATGTGACCATTGGATGCAGGAGGATACGACGGACCGACGTGGTTGATCGCATCCATGTCAGTGCACCACTTCACGTGAGGACAGGCAAACTGTGAGCATGCCAGTAACGGATCGCTCAGTCACATCACGAACCATAGCACAGCATATTGAGTCTGTAACGCATCATTCAGTGTCTGCGCGTAACATTCGACGCCGTATACAGCCGAGTGGTCTGTCCGCAAGACGTCCATTGCTTGGTCTACCCTTGACGCAGATCCACAGACGTCTCCGCAGCCAATGGTGAGATGAAAAAAGGTTGTGGGAGGCAGAATGGAAAGAAGTTGTCTTTACTGACGAGTCACGCGTCTGTCTGCAACACCACGATTGTCGGATTCGAGTCTGGAGACACCGTGGAGAGAGGATGCTAAACAACTGCTTTATGCACCGCCACACTGGTCCTGTACCGGGTATTATGGTATGGGGTGGTATTGGATATCACTCTCGCACCCCTCTGGTACGCATTGCCGGTACTTTAAGCAGCCAGCACTTAATCTCCGAAGTGTTGGAGCCAGTTGTCCTTCCTTACCTTCAGGGCTTGGACACAGCCATATTTCAACAAGATAATGCGCGACTACACTTGGCACGCATTGTCGAAAGGTTCTTCGTCAATCACCAGAGTGAATTGCTTTCCTGGCCGGCTTGCTCTCCGGATCTTTCAACGATAGAAAACACGTGGTCCATGGCTGCTCAATGATTGACCCAGATTACACCCTCTGCTGCCACACCAGATAAACTTTGGCAACGTGTGGAAGCTACTTGGTCTGCTGTACCCCAAGAACACATCCAAAGTCTCTTTGAATCAATGCCGAGGCGTGTGGCAGCGGTTATCTCCAACAATGGCGGCCACTCTGGCCACTGATTCTGGCAGGAACCACATTTCACAGAAGTCTATAAATTTAAGCATTTGATACTTGGTCAACATGTTATCTACAAAATAAATTTTGTTGTGCTATCTTTTGTCTTTCTTGGTGTTGCATTTACGGTGGCCAGCAGTGTACTTTCAATGGATCCCCTCTCATATTGAGTTGAATTGTAACGAGATAGCCGATAGTTTGACCAAGTCTGCCACTGTTGACACCTTGCGGGATGGCACTTGTCTAACTTGTGCCGAACTCTCCTCTGTTAAAAAGATAGCATTAAATGCACTTTGGAGAATTCCCCTTGCCTGCCCTTGATATTTGGGGAAAAAGCCTCGTTGGTGTCACCAACTTAATATTCCTAGGGATCAGCAGACGGCTCTATCGAGCTAATTTAATGACCACATCAAATTTCTGCCTTTTGAACAGGGCCGGAAAGTCTTTCCAGAGTGTCATAGGTGCGTGGCTTATCAGGCCTCCCCCAGTCTTATTCTTAATTCCTTGAGTTGACTATAGACGAAATCTTAGGAAATCCTATTTTATTTTTGGATTTTTCGGTGATTTCTCGTTTTATGGAGATGGTGTAGCTAAGCTATATATACACCACATCTGGGATAAGAAACAACACCACATTTTGCAATTAAAAACCTTATTAGCTGGTGGTTGCTTTGTTTTATCAAGTTCTTTATCCGTTCATAAGCAGGAAATAGGTGGAAATATTTTATTAATATCTCATCATATACTACAATTCCAAAGATTGAAATACATCAGTAATTTCATTGAAGAAAATCATATTTCTTACATCTTATCTTTCTTATTTTCTTTGATAAATAAATTTAAACATTTTTTCAATGTCAGATATATATATTTACTTAGAAAAATATAAGCATTTTTATAAATTTAATTTGAAGAATGATTAAATTCAGATTATAAAGTCTTTTGAATTTTTCACTTAAGGAAAAGAAGAAATATAATTTTTAAAGTATTGTTATTCACTTAATTTAATCCATATATTAAAGCCCAACTGTCATCAAAAATATTAACGTTAGTTCCATGTCATTATTTTCTCACATTCCGAATACATGATTTGACTTCTTGAAAATATATTTTATAATTCTAATATTAATTTATAACTTTTTCTTCTTTTAGTGATAAAAGTGATTTAATGATGTTAATAACAAGTTCCAAAAATTTGTTTTGAAGTATCAAATATAATTTTAATTTTTAGAAGATTAACATATTGACATTTATTTAAAAAAAAAGTTCTAAAGAAAGAGTAGACAGAAAACTAATTTATTCATTTAAGATTTATTTTTAGCAAGAGTGTTTGATATATTATTTTAAAATGCAAAAATTATAATTAATTTTTATTATAAATTAAATAGAAAACTATCATAAATTACTGCCACATCTTTATACACTCATGGTAAAAAAAAAAACAATAGAGCACCAAGAAGGAGTCGTCAAAATGAAACGAAATTTTACATATGTAATGACTATTTTGATATAAGTAAATGATTAGAAAATCAATAGAAAAATGATTATTTACTTCAGAGAAAAAGGCAAAAGAACGGAAGATTTAATACCCTGTTGAACCCCCTCTAGCGCGAATGCATGATGGAATACGATAGAGCATTGAGGCTTTCAAGTTCTGTATGATGTTTTGAGACACTTCGCTCCACATTTTCTGTAACCTTACCTCTAGTTCGTTCAGACTCGTGGGATGCTCAACTCGCCATCCCAAATGATCCCAGATATGCTCGCTTGGAGACAAATCTGGGGATAGGGCAGACCAAGGAAGATTATTAACAGTGCGGAGACAGTCTTGTGATACCCTTGCGTGTACGGCCGAGCATTGTCTTGTTGAAAAAGGGCTTCTGGGAACCGTTGCAAAAGCGGCAACACATGTAGTTGCAGGATGTCATGGACATACCGCTGGGCTGTCATGGTGCCACGGATCAATACTAGGGGTAACCGTGTATTGTAGGCAATGGCACCCCATACCATCACACCAGCTGTGGGAGCGGTGTGTCACTGTAAAGCAAAGACAGGATTGAGGCGTTCACCACGGGGTCTCCACAGACGAACACGGTTGTCATCATTGCTGAGATTGAATCTGGATTCGTCACTCAAGACGACCTGGTTCCATTCCCCTGCAGTCCAGTTTCCTCGTGCGTAGCACCACTCCAAAAGGAGGCATAGATGGGTAAGCGTGAAGGAAGCACACGTAATCGGCGCCATGATCCCATATGTCCATCATCCAGGCGCCTTCTTATGATTCGAGAAGACACAGGGACCCCTAGTGAAGGTTCTACCCGAGCCTGGATGGCGGCCGATGAAGCAGTTAGCTGTACGCTTGCAGTTCTTACACAACGTGGCGGTCTTCTCGACGACTGGTCTGTCGAGGGCGTCCTGAGCCTGGTATTCGTGTGAATGACATCTCTCGTAGTGACAATTTTATGGGTGGAAATATAGTTTTATGTGAAAAATATTTCATACCTTGCAAGTGAAAAATATTCGAACGATTTGAAAGTTGACTGTTTTGTAGTGAAGAACAAACATGGATCAGTACTTGTTTGATATGTCACGAAAGTGCTGTATTTAAAAAATTCCAATAAACATGAATTATTCAATGACACTTGTCCTCTTTCAAGAGGTGATAAATAGGAGTTATTGAATATTTTTTGCGACAGCAACAAAGTGTTTTGTGGTAATGTCACAGTTGTAACAAAGACTTCCTAAGAAATTTGCTATATTATTGGTAATCATATGAAACCGTTTTCTGATGCAAAAATTGTGAAAAGTATTTCTTAAATTCTTTTAATTTAGTGTTAGTGACAAAAATAAAAATATTTTGATCAATTTTCCAATGTTACTTTGGTCTTAAAGTATCCCTCCACCGTTTAACTTCACGTTGCGGCCCGCGTGAAATAGCTAACATATGCATGCGGCCCACATGAAATGGCTGACATATGCATGCGGCCCAGCAGAAAAAAGGTTGAGTATCCCTGAAGTGGGCTGACTTTGGTTTCCTAACTTTTTCTCGTATGAGTAAATTGCAAGTAAAAGTGTAGTTGCAGCTAAATTTGTATCACTAAAAAAAGTCATGTCATTACATTTTTCATTGTGGACATACAAAAAACACCTTCATGAACTTACGCATGAAATTTAATTTTCGTTTTTGTACTTGTACCTTGAAATTCTCAACTTATAAACTTAACCCTCTGGCTGGAACATCAATTTTTTTGCTTGCCCCTCTGAGGAACATCCGTCTAACAGACGGGTACGCAATTTTTTTTTTTTTAAATTTTTATTTATTTAGTTTTTTTTTTTTAATTTTACTACCTTAAGGGATGTTTTAAATGTCCTTATATCGCTCATGAAATTGAATATGGCTCAAATAAGAAGATGTGTGGTGTTAAATCAAGCACAACTTTTTTTTCAAGATGTATCAATTAGACAATTTAATTAAAAACATGAAACATATAAACGAAAATACAATTTTTAATGTTTAATAATATTTAAGTCTTTATGAGTCACACTATATTAATATATTTTTATCACTAGAATTGTGGCTAGTATTTTTATAAAAACTTATTAGAAATTATTAATATTCATGTAAAAGTAATGGAAAATAATAATACCAAAAACGAAAAAACTATAAGAACAAAAGTAAAACTAACAATGCATAATTTTTTTTTGCTGTGTTCCAAGCAAATAAGAGTTTCACATTTGACGTATTCATA
>BMAV01025638.1:86858-98668 GCA_019973955.1 Trichonephila inaurata madagascariensis
CACGTGACGGGTTGACGTTAATTTAATCAATGGTTCTGATGAAGGTTTGGCTAAATAAGAACCGATAGTTACAGTAGCGATGGAAAATTAATGATACTGATCTTGCTTAATTTATAATAATTATATGTAGCTGTTGAAGTTATTTTCATAAGATGTTCTTCAATAAATGAAAATCACGAAATGTGTTCACTGAAATATGGTATTAAAAATATTTTTTTTTCGTTATTTCTATGAAATATATCTTCATTTATTTTATAATGGCTGAAGTGCATTGTAATCCGTTGTATTAAAAATATATTTACCGTAAAAAATCCGGCTTATAACGCGCATTTTTAACGCAAAAGATGAGATCAAAATTTACGGGTGCGTGTTATACATCGGGTATAAAAATGATAAATGTAAAAAAGAAAGAGGTGAATAAAAAAAATTAGACTTTTACATATATCGAAATACTGTTTACTTAAAGGATATGATATTCTGTATGGACTTATAAGGTATCCGACTACGTTCGTAACCGTGATTTTGCAAAAGCGTATAAACGGATAATATTTATGATATTTAGTGTCACTTAGATTAGAAAATGTATATAAATTTGTTTTAAGAAAAGTATTACAGTAAAAAATTATCTAAGTACAATATTTTGACACAAAACGAACACAGAATGATCCATTTTCAAAATATTCTCCTTTTGCGAAAAATGCTTCTATTATAATAATATTTTGCCTGTATATAGCACAGACCTCTGTACAGAAGTTCAACTAGTATTTGTTAAATATATAACTTAGAAGTGGGTTTATCTATGTTTTACGACAACAGAGAGGAGAAATTTGAAGAAAAAAATGCCGATAATTATTTTAATGGGTTGTAACTCTGAAAATAATGTGATTTTTTCAAAACTCGTAGTTTAGCCTCTGTACAGAGGTCTAAGCTATATACAGGCAAAATATTATTATAATAGAAGCATTTTTCACAAAAGGAGAACATTTTGATAAAAGGTTATTCTAGGTTAATATTTTGCCGAAATATTGTATTTAAATAATATTTTTGTCAAAATGTCCTTAAAACAATTGTATACACGCATTCTAATCTAAGTGACACTAAATATCATGAAAATTATCCATTTATGCGCCTTTTTAAAATCCCGGTTCCGAACGTAGTCGGATACCTTAAAGCGCTGTAGTGCTAGAAGTATACTATTTTTTTTTTAAAAAAGCTTGGAATAATACCTCTTATAAATGACTTCAAAACATAAAAACATTGCAGAAGTACATTTCAGGTTTATTCGTTGAATAATGGGTGCGCGTTATGCAGCGAATATATCTAAAAATTAAAAATTCCAGCTTAAAAGTATAGGCACGCGTTATATGCCGGATTTTACGGTATTTGTTTTGAATAATTCCATAAAACTAATAACCAAATTTATAAATTTTTATTCATATGTACACCGAACTTATTTATTACACGGTCGTTTTTTACACGATTTTGAAATAACACGGTATACGAATTTAACGATTTTTTTTTTTGTTCTAAAAGTTAATTGTTTTATTTTATAAAATTGATTTTATTATTACTTTTTGGCACGGTTTTATGGAAAAATATTTAGAGAATTTTCATCTTGCACGATTTTTTTAAAGTTGTGAAGTATATTCGCAAGTTTGTCATATGTTGCATATATTTCTTTGATATATTTTTCTGCACGGTTTTCTAAGGAATGTGTCTAACGTGTAAGCAAAGAGTTGGCTGCATGTGACTTAACGTATTAAAAATTACATATAAAAACATTTTATACATTTTGAGAAAACTGAATTGATTCGTCTTGTAGAAATCAATAAATGATGCTTATTCTTTTAATTCAATTAAACACAACTTTCCAAAGAATTTCTTAAAATTACAGATTCCATATCAAGAAGAGGAAAGCATCTCAAAAGGTACATAGCATTAACTTATTTAAGAAGAAAATTAATCACTAGTTTAAGGTAATATAGAAATTGTTTTGAAAAAATTAAATAAGTAGAATAACCGATGTAATCAAATTAATCGAACAATTAATAATGCCATTAATTCTGCATTAAAAATCGAGGAAAAACATGCATAAATAGTAAGAAAGGATAGTAAGTTTAAGGATTTCGAAAAATACCCAAAAAAGAATTTAAATTTTTCCAAAATATCCAATGAATGATACATTTATTTTAATTTAATTATTTTTATTCAAGTTCATAATATCTAAACTTTGCAATATCAAAGAAATAAATATATTTTTATCTAAAGAGATTCATATTTTTAGATCACATTTTTAAAAGTTAGCAAAAACTGGCATTACATTAAAATGACGAGAAATATTTCTGCATTATATACAGTTACTTTACTCGTGTAGTTCTTGATTAATTATAATTTTAAAAAAAGTTAATCTAAAATTAAAGTTTAAATAAAGAATCATACAATTTTTAAAGCTTTGTATTTTTAAATGCAAAATAATAGTGAAATCAAGGGCTTTAAAGTAAACTAGTAATTCTCATTATTAACGAAGACTTTAACTCGCATAATTTATATAAGGTTGTAAAAAATTAATTGCCGAAATTATGAAGATAATAAATACTTATGGAAAATTCCTTCATATTTCAGCCGCATACTGATTTAAAACATAGTGTAGTGAAATATACATTAACAGAATTTGTATATTGAATCTCATTATTCGGGAAATTTTATGAACGGAATGTTTTCAAATAAGGATGAATATCTCTTACAACCTTGTAGAAAAATAAACAAGGGCAAATAATTTGTCATGAAGAAAACGTTGATATCATAAGGAAAAAAAATATCGCTTTGAGAAATGTATCCGTATGGGGGGAAGGGGAAAGGGCTTTTCCGTGGTTCATAAAATGCACCACAATCACATTATCTCGTTGAATGCGTGCGCATTCACCGTTTTATACAGATAGTCCCTCTATGACTTTCCGTTTCTGCCTCCGTAAATCCATTGGCGAATGCCGCCCCCGTTTCAGATTTCAAAACAGTCATAAATTCTGTAGCTTATCATATCTTTCGATGCGTTCATCCGTATCTTGGGAAGAAATCGGATGGCGCTGTCATGCATTGTGATTCGTTGCATTGGGGTTGGGAGAGGCAAAAACCACGGGTTTTAGTAGGATTCAAGCTATCGAAGGCTTATAACTTTGAGGGAGTGAAAGCGTGCCTATAAAATAGTTCCATGTGTAAAATTATCTTAAGAAATGATCATATTATTAATATTTGAATATCAATGAGATACAATTTAATGTCAGGTGAATAAAATCTATATTTACTATATATGTTTAACCCGGGAGCTGTCATACAGGGCAAATAAACACCCCAGCAACATCACGAAATCCCTAACTTTAGGAAAACTGATTATTTGTTACCAATGACCTTGACAGTATCCATATATATGACAGTCTTCATGGGAACTAAAATGTATTTGACCCGAAAATTCCTCTATTTTGAGAGTGGCAAACGTTTTCTTACAATCTTAAGGTACTTGATGTGACTGAGTTCCCCTCGCGACCACTTTTGTTCTAGAATATTTTCTATGAACGGGCTACATTTTTCCCCTGTAAACGACTTAGTGGTTTTTATTGTTGTGTTGTACGCCTCATTATGATTTATAAATATAACTAATTAGAATACAAGAAAAGAAATGGGTATTTATGATCTATATTGAAGGAAGATAAAAATGCTGAAATAATGCATATTTTTACGAATTTTGTGTACAATAGTGTAAAGAATTTGTATTTGGATGTGTAATGCCTTTATATCTTAACCTAAATTAGATTTAATTTATGTTAAAATTGTAATATTCACAAGCAACATCGTCCCGCTTACGTTATAATGGTAATTCAATGGAAACGTGGCGAAATTTTAGCGATACAGCCAAGTTGGTTTCATTTTTGGCGGTCAATTTTCAACCTGGTGATCATGTTGGTAACAATTTTAGGTGAATTCGGATTCTTCTTACAATTAGTAGAGAAATCCGATAATTTCAAGATCTATGACGCAAGCGGGTCTTTCTCGAATTATACACGAGGGATATAAATAGAGAGATGCTCGCTGAAAGTCAGTCAGTCTGATTTTGACTAGCGATCAGTTAGTATTGCTTTGACTGTTGAAGCGATTAGTGATTACTTCAGCTGTTGAACGAGAGATTACTTGTAAATAATCTTTTATATACGTGTATTTTGGACACCGATAATAGTGTCTGAGTGCTGTTGAAAGACCGTCTGAGATTTATTCTGAAAACATTGCAGCTGAAACCTGTTTTTAAAGGATTGGATTTTGACAATAAAGTCTCATCGCTCTTAAAGGACTGTCTTGTTCTTTGTAACTGATTGGCATAAAATCCTCGAACCCCGATCAAAGTAGCAATATTATTCATGATAGCGAAAGTAAATTTGAAAAAAGTGATGAGCATGAAACGTTTGAGTTGAAGGAAAAATTTTCAAATGTTATCTAAGGAACGCCATCAAGAAGAATGTGAACCTATAAGAATACCATAAAACACACTTCACCCTGTCAAAAAGACACAAGCAAAAAAAAAGTTCGATATGCTATTTGTCAATCATCAAAGGACAATAAAACTACAATAACTTGAACAAAATATGAATGTTTTGCTTGCAAATATCATTTCTGTAATGTTAGCAAAAAGTGTCTGAGATTTGTGTCTTTTATTCAAGGCACGCATATTTGAAAAATTTTAGTTCAGTTTGATTGGAGTTTTCTCAAATTATCTAAGAAAAATTGAAAAGTCCTTAAAAATAGGTAAATATACGTTATCTTAATTAAATTATTCACTGGAATTATAATTTTTGTTGTGTATAGTAAAAATAATTATGAAAAATGGTCTGTCACCCCGCTCGGCCACTAATGTTAGTATCGAATGCACGCCCTCTCCCGGGTTAAGTATAATATGTATTCTGTGTAACAGGCTGGAACCGTTCTAAGGCATGGACCTACGGGGCCGTAACCAGGGCATCTGCCTCGCAGGTGGGGGGGGGGGCCTTGCCTCATTCTCGACTTGGTTTCAATAAGATCATGATCCGAATAATTTTGATTTTTAGTTATTCCCTGACATATCTGCCGAAATACTGGGAATTTTGAACCGTGTGCCAACTCGAAAAAGGAGAAATACTGCATTATTATGCCATGTCCGTCGTACGTATCTAGGACTACGCCTACCACCATACACCATCATTACTTGTTAAGTCGAAAGGAGGAATTAGGTGGAGTCAGTCTGTGCTTAGTTTTGTGAGATTATGAATCACACACATCTATTTGTTACAAGTTACCGTTTGTAAGTGTATTAGGCAACGTATGATATACATTATCTACTTTTTAACCCGGGATCAGGCGCCGTGTTCCGTACACCCAGCACCAAGAAAGGCCTCCCAAGATTCCAAAAATGCGCAGAACCCGATTTTTTCTGTAGCGGCACATTTTATTTCATTGAACATTTAGGTCTGATGCAATCACTCTCGCTCGGACGATAGGAACGTAATCACCTTCAAAAGTTTATCTGGGGGGCCCCGTGACTGATTACATTATATTTCTGTAATGCGTTTTTTTTTCTACCTTTTATATATATACATATAACATTTATACCTTTTTTTTATTATGTCAACCTATAATAAATTTAATAAATTTATTTATATTATTCAAAACTCTGTGAGCGACTTACTCCCAAGTTGCTCCCACACCATTTTGCCTACCTAAAAGTTTAGGAAAAATAGAAACAGAGCCAGAAACTTCCATTATAACAATTGTTTATTTTACTCAAACACACTAATCAACAACAGTTTAATCTCTAAGTGAACGTCAAAGGAGTGACAGAGAGAAAGCAATAGCAAACAAGCGCATGTAATTAACTTAGCTCAACCTAATCTATTGATTACTAACCCCATAATCCACTAATTCAATACTGTGGCAAACCCCATTCTTAATCTTAACTTGCGAAAATCAACTTTATTCTATCTCACCTGCGTGGCGGATGTAACAGCTTCTCAGCTCCTTCTTCTTACAATTACAAAACTCTGACTTTATATAGTCGAACTAATCTAAATATCAAGGTTTCTTCTTGGTAGGGATGGCTGTGAATTAAACGTGAATGCTAGCCCAAAGATTCCCCAAGATGATTAATGTGAAGGTCGCGTAAAAATCTGTCACAACAGATCTTGTACTTTATAAATATACTTCATAATTGACCAACGACGGAGAAAAAACAGGTGCGAGTGATCCCAGGTTGAGTACGCTAGAGTTGTATGCATCGGTTAACTACCCTAAGTTTTGCTGAAGGAGCCTACTTTTCATAGGGGTCAAGAGTGTGAAAAAAATCTTATGACGTCAACGGAGAGAGGGTCTCTCACTCATCAAGGTCATCATCTACATAGATAATATGGTGCCAATCAGATTGTAAATTCGAATCTTGATTCTAAATAATGTGACTTCTTTGTTCATTTTTTTTTTTTTTTTCGCTTTCAGACAATGTTAAAATCATCATCATAGGAAATTAGAATTAATAAAATTCAATGCCTCATCATAGAAAAATTAAATTTTCTTTTTCTTAATTAATGCATGATTCTGACATCTTTGGAAAACAAGTGTTCCGAAGTTAATTTTCCATGCTGCATTGCCTTTTATACATTTTTAATTTGCAAGAAAAGGTGTGATCGCGGTAGCCTAGCTATGAATTCGTGACAGGCGGGTCAGGAGTTCGAGCTGATGCATATTAAATCCCTTTAAGCTTAAAGCCCCCCTGTTGGTGTGATGGGGAAGTTCAGAGAGGGAGTACTAGAGCTAGGTGTCGTCCACGGCGTATGATGTGATGCAGTAATGCGCGATACTGCATTGTTTGCAGTATTGTTCACATTTGAGTCAGGAGGTCTTATAAACATGTGATGTATGTGCATCACACACATGTAACGTATCATCTGTCTTTGTAGGTCGTATATCTCTCAACACATAGTATTTTAAAAACCAATAAATCATACAGGTATTAATCCAATATTAATTATGCTAAAAACCGGATATATTGAACTAATAATAAAACACTATGCATATAGGAAGTTATGTAGTTATTAAACCCATAATTAAATTTTTCTTTGATAAGAAATGTTCAAAATTGATGTTTTGAAGTGTGTCGCTGTTTAACTTTTCAAATTTATATTTTCAATTTTTATAAAAGTTGAAACAAGAAGAAAAAAAAAATCCTCTTTGATAAAATTTTATTTTTATTTCCATTTTCTGGTATTTTTCTAGACTCTAAATTATCAGTGCGAAGTCTTTATTAATTTCTTAATTACTTCTCAAATCAATCAATACAAACATAATTTAATCTTGATTAACACATTTATCTTGATTGAATACAATAATCAAATAGCAATCAAACTACAATGCCCGTCGTTTCTCAAATCAATCCCAAGAGACTCTATTCTTCTCTTTTATACCAGACCACGCCTGCGCGTCGGGCTCCTCGGAGGAATTCAATTTCCTTCGTCCCAACACTGTTTAGCGCTCCACGCTCCTCAAAATAACAAGGGACTGTCTCCCTCTCTGACCGTACTCTCCAGGGTCAAAAAACCCTCTCCTCCAAAACACATTAAACCTACTCCCTCATGGAGGGGGGGGGGACATTGCCAACTCTTAAAGAATCTACCGCCAAACAGTACGCCAACGGCAGTCAGACACTACAATCAGTATACTTTTAATGTTTCAGGAAATATGTTATTAATACATTATTTTAGAACAGGGTGTGTTTTTAATGGGGAGTGTACAAATAGCTATTTACAGTTAATTTCTTTAACATGTCTTTCTGCAAATGGAGAATGGTTTTAATTAACTAAATCACAAGGCAGAAATTTAAATATTTCTATTTGCAGTCTTTCGTGTGAGAAGGCAATTAAAAATGACATAGTCCATGTTTTAATGTTTTAAATTCAAACTAGTGCTATAAAATATTTTATTGATTTCACCGGAAGTAAAACGTATAGGTCCGTCGGTAAAAAGAAATTAGAGCATAAAAGGCAATTATTTTATGGTAACATAAATTTTACATGCCATAATCGAATCACATATTTCGATAAGCTCGAGAATAAACATAAATTGTCTTCTGTTAACTCGATTCAGTTTTATTATTTTAGAAATTTGATTAGGTATGCTATTTTTAGAATTTAATTATTGAAGAATCATAATTTTATCTTATCCCCAGATAAAATTGAATTCAAATCTATTGAATAGTACGTATTTATTTTACTGTGTTTAGTTATACATTTAATGGGAATTTATTATAAGATTTTCCACTAAAAGGATTTCTTTTTATTTGGCTAGAGAATTATCAGTAATGGGAAAATACTTATTGTAACATAAGCCTGGAAAGAAAATTGTATAAAAAAACATTCAAACTTCCAGTTAACTTATACTACTCGAGAACATTCGTACATTTTAAAATTTTAAGCAAGTATATGTAGAGTTAATAAAGGGCCATGGTCGAGTGGTAGCGCATCGTGCTTCCACACCACATGTCCGGGTTCTATTCCCGGGCTGGACAAGGTCGACTCAACCTTTCATCCCTAATGCAGTGGGTCGATAAACGAGTAGCAAGCTTGGGGACTTTAACACTGGGGGTCTTGCTTCAAACTGACCACCTGATCGGGACATCTGTTCATGCAACCCAGCGCCCATTGGACACGAAATACTGGGGTGAGCACAGTAGACCCTGGCCTTCATGGGCTGTTGCGCCACTGAGTTTGAGTTTATATGTAGAGGCGTATGTGTACACATAAAATTAAAAAGAATAAGGTTATATATACTTTATGATACACAGAAGTAATACGATTCTGCTAAGAAGATTGAAGATTTTGGAATGTTTTTTTTTTTTTTCTTTTTCTTTTGATTAAACAAAATACTGTCAGAATCATACAACCTTTGACAATAAAAATCTGTTAACAGTCCTGTAACATTAATATAAATGAAATATTAACAAAAGTTGTGCCTTACTGTCCGAAATAGTCGCTTGCCACAACTATGCCCCACTGAGATCTACTATACATGTTGTGTAAACTTTGCAAGAAGTTTTCTTTTGGGATGCAGTTCAAAAGCCTCATCACGTTTCGTCGGATGTCAGGAATATTGTGAAATCTCTTACCTTTGAAAGTGAGTTTGAGCCGTGGGAATAGGAAGAAATCTGGAGGATTCAGATCTAGCGAGTATGGTTGATGTTCAACTTACACCACGCCTTTTTTTTACCAGGAACTGTTTCACGATATTGACTGTATGAGGGTGAGCATTGTCATGAACGAAAGACCATGAACTTTGTTGTGTGTACTGGGGTCGCACCCTACGTATCCCCCATGCTTTACTCAACCCTAAATACTGGGTCATGGTTAATTTACAGTTCCTCAGCTGTCATGCACACAGTTAATCAACGTTCTTTCGTGATTAATTTCCACCCTTTCGCAATGTTTTTGTCAATGATGGAGGTTGGCGGTCTTCTGCGACGGGTTTTGTCTAAAACACTTTTCCAGTTTTCTCGAAAACGGGTGAATCACTCGTACACATCCTTCATGGAAAGTGTACCAGCATCACATAAGTTTCTATCGGTGTCGTGTCAAGTTTAAAACAAAACTCTAAATTGATATTTTGTCTCTTCATTTTCCTGTTCTCAGTTAAGAGCCAACGCACTGAATGAGCACTTTGTAAAACAAATTTTATTTAGGACACAAACGACGCTCAACTGAATAACGGTGGGGGCAAATGGTCAACATCTACCGCTTCGCATGTGCAGCGTTTTGTTTCGACAGTATTGCCAGATCGGCCGTTCTGATTTCATTCACCAAACTTTATTGTCAGAGGTTGTTTAATAAAATTTAATGTAATAATCGGTTTTTAGATAAACTATACTGAAATATTCATCAGCAGGGACATATCTTCTTACTGAATCTTTTTAAAATGATGTTGCATAAAATAACCGTATAAAAATATTTCTTAAGGATTTAAAATATTCAATGTGTAGTCAAAATCGGATTTTTCCCAATTCATTTAAAATCCTTCATTAAAATAACTTACAGATATCATAAAAAAAATTACAATTCCGATATATTCATTTTTACTAGTCGAAAACATTAAATTTTATTGGAAATTGTAAATGTGCGAACACTTTTGTGGTCCACTGTATATATCTTGTTGAAATTTTCACTCGTTAATAAAATACTTTTAATTCATCCACTCAAGTTCAAATACATTTTTTTAAATTTGTAGTGGATGACACTTGATATTAGTGAAGTTTTTACAAATATTAGTTCATTGATTCTACTTAATTAATGAATAAATAGCAGCAAACAAAAATCATAGTCCAACACCATATATAGAAAGGAAAATGGAAAAATGCAAGGAAAATTGCTCTCTATTTTGCCATTTAATATTATGATTCTGTCATATGTATATACATATTTGTATTAATTGTAATTATTTAATAAAAAGTAACTAAAATAAACATTTTCTGTCTTGACCTCGGTAAGAATTGACTTAATATTATATGTTACGAGTTTATTGGCAAATCTCTCAAAATGTATTTTGAGAATTTTTTTAAGTTCCATTTCTATAAAAATTTATATTTTATTAGAATTTTTAATTTAATATTTTGTATTCTTTGCAATAACTTTTTCCTGAAGATCCAAAATCCTTGTCATTAAAATCTATTGAAAAAGAATGTTGCAAATAAAGCCATACAGATTTCAAAAACTCCAGTTTTAACCAAAAGAAAAAAAAAAGTAATTTTTCACAACCAAACCTATGTGAGTTTTCCATATTTTATTATCTATCGCGATTATTTTAAAAGAACCAAATACAATTTTTCAATCCTTGATGAGAATATTCCGTGCAGCCATGTTATTTAGTTCGCCTTAGATCTGAGTAAGCGATCTTTTTTGTGTCATACCGATTACAAAATGATCCTCTGAATTTCCGCTCATGTTAAGTTCTTTTTCATTTAACGATTTGGAAAACAATTTCATAATCATTTAACAATTTGGAAAACAATCATTACCATGACTTCATGATAGTAAGGGGGAAAAATAAATGGGGAACTGGCAAGATGATAATATCACCCAGTTTTTTTTTCTTCGATTATTTTGGAAGTATTAAAAACTTCTTTTGGGTTGCTTTGAAAAAAAATGAGAATTCAGTTTTCTTAACAGGAATTACAGAATAAAATTTCAAAAGAGTAATTTTTCAAAAAAAAAAACAAAAAAAAAAAGATAAGATGTGAATAGAATAAAAATAATATAATTTTTTTAAGAAAAAATTGGCTGTGCAACTATTTTTTGCTAAATTACTTCATAAAAAAAGTTTTTATATTACTTGCTTTAACTCAATTCTTATTTAGGTTCACGATTTTTTTTTTATTTTGGTTATTTTTTATTTAATAATTACAATTAATATAAATATGTATTTATGTATACATGGAAGTATTTCAAATGTACACTCACTTCCAAAAGTTAAGTACGGAGAGGAGAAAATGCTAATTTCCGGAAGCCAATCAGAATTGAAGTGGATGCAATTCGCTGCAGAGGTAGATGGAAGTATGCAAATATGTACGGTAATAGCCAATCGTGCCTTCATGTTAAGAAATATGCAAAAAGGGCAGTCTTATAAGAAACCAGCTTTATGGAGGATTACAGAAGTTGATTGTAAGTGCTGATAGAAGGTGTTTAAAACTTTCGTACAATTTGTTTTCAAGACATACGTGTTTCTATGACTTCCAGAAAACGAATGGAAGATTCTGAGCA
>BMAV01025638.1:110296-129537 GCA_019973955.1 Trichonephila inaurata madagascariensis
CCCCCCACCATACAATAACAATGTATTGAATTCAATAATACTATACTTTTAACCTCTTAAGTACCACCGGCGTATATAAACATCTCACTCAGTCAAAGACTTAATTGTCCCAGACGTATATATACGTCTTTCTGAAATACGATCTTTTCTGTGCACTGCTATTCATAAAATTATTCCGAAGGCCTTGGAATGCAATAAAAGAATCATGACAGTGTTTGCGAAAGATTTACTTATTTCAGAGAGGATTGCTCTCCCCTCCAATGACTTACAGACGGGCATCTACGTGGAAAACGGTGGCATAGGGAAGCAAATAGCGTAAGTTTTAATCGGTATTTAAGAGATTAATTAAAAGCCGTTCAAATTATAAAGATAAGTGTAAGCTTTCACATAATTATATGTATGACAAATCTATGGTGTCACGTAATTATTAAACTTGTTCTTAACTATGTATTGTTAAACTAATTATAAAATACCTTGTGTGCAGTACTGATACATTTATAAATGTATTATATCAGTGTAAATGTGCATTTTATTTTTTATTGTGTCAGAATGTATTTTGTTCGTTTACTTTCAGTAAAATAATAACTTTTCCAAAATAATCTTTTGTTTTCCACTGTTTAATATGCTCGTGCCCCCTTCGTAGAGTTATCACACCCCTAGGGGTGCGCCCCACAGTTTGAGAAATGCTGCGTTAAGGGCTTTTATTTCTGTCCTTTGATTGTGACTTTCGGAAGAAGGGCCCACTGCATACCCCCTTCCTAGAGAGGAAAATTGATTTTGCCGTTGATTGACTTTTTGAGTAATACTTAGAGAAATTTGCTTTTCCAACCAATACTGCAATTGTTATACATTGCCAGTAGGTTTTGAGTTTCGTGGGAATTTTTTTTTCCGTTGACGTTGTGTCCAGCCTTTTGTTTAGATGGCGAGTCTGGTTGACGCTGCTGCCATTGCCGTATGAAATACTAGCTGTAATTTATTGTGCGAAAGTCTTTTAGTTTTCCCATGGAATGAGTGCATATATAACCAATAGGGTTAGGCTGTGCCGCCATCTAGTGTTCAATTCTCAGGTCATAACTACAGTGGAAGCTGTTGATGACACAGGGAAAGGTGATCTTGATTGCTGCTTTGAGACAGTGTAATTTGAACTGGTCTCCTTTGGGTGTCCAAATTGCATACGGTAAACCACTGGGATGATAGGAGATCCCTTTTTCAAGCCAACGTTAAAGGCTTTTATTTCTGTTCTTTGTGACTTGGGGGAGAAGGACTCGCAGCAATCATATATGAAAAAATAGTGCTATTGATCAGAGTATTTGATGTAATTAATTCCTGTGATTCACTTTCAGAGTAAAACAAATACAAAACATTTCTTAAAAATACTGAAAAATGCTCTTTGTTTCTTTTAGCTAAATTATTAACTGCAATCTTAAGAGATGGTTTAAGAAATAGTGTTTCCCGCGACATTCACCCAAACAGATCACACTCTATCATCAGATGTCAATTACGAAGTTCTACGAAGAATGATAAGAACGAATCCCAACTCCATTTCCCCAGAAGTAGAACTCAAGCTTGGAACTCTTCAGACTACTGCTTTAGATTACATTAAAAGGCTTGGTGTTGTGTCCAAACTCTCTGTTTGGGTGTCACGTGAATTAAGCGAAAATAACTTCATGAATAGACTTACGGTATGTACTTCAAATTTTGCTCGACATGAAAAAGAACCTCTTTTACACCACTTGGTGACTGCAGAGGAAAAGTGAATTGTGGCTAAACACGTGGATAGAAAAAGGGTATTTGTTAACAAAGGGGAGACCCCCACCCCCTTCAAAGCTTACGCGCATAAAAAGAAGTTGTGTTGGTGGTGGGACTTGAGTTGCTGAAATAAAATGAAATGGTCGAGGTTGATCGTTATTGTTCACAACTTGATGTTTTAAATAAAGAAATTCATCGTAAACATCCATCTTTTACCTACAGAAAAAGTGTAATTCTTCATCACAACTCTATGTAAGCCACACGAGGCAATTAAAACCGCACATACATTTACAGAGTTGGGTTGGGAATTTTAATCTTAGCCAGCATATTCTTCTGAAATTGCACCATCTATTATCATCTGTTCAGGACACTTCAAACAAATCTTAAGGAAAATGCATATATATAAATTTTAAGAGTGTCCAAATGACTTTGTGGAAGAATAGTTTTGCCTCCAAAATAGAGGACTTCTTTTCTAAGGGGTTAAAAAAGTTGCCAGAATCCTGGCAGACAATTGTAAACAAAAAACATTCTATTTTGGAGTAAATTTTAAATAAAAAATTTGTTTTTTTTTTATTAAAAGAACACTTACTTACAACACTCACAAACCCAATATAATAAAATTTACTTATTTTGTATTCTGTAAATAGTAGTCTCTTAATACGGAGACTTGAATTTTGCTCTCTGAATCTTTTCAAGTAAGATTCCTCTGTCGTCTGTGATACTTCTATGTTGCAAAATTTAATTCTTTCTCTACCTTTTCACCTATATTTTCACTTCAAGACAATTTTTTCCTACACCCTTTTATTTATTAAACTTTTACATAAAAATAGTAATGCACGTGTGTATACATATCGGTACTTTCACAAGACGAGGTTTTCGTATTAAAAAAAAAATGAATACGGTATCTCCAGAGATTATTTAAGGTATCCGACTACGTTCGGATCCGTGATTTTGCAAAAGCGTATAAATGGATAATATTTATGATATTTAGTGTCACTTAGATTAGAAAATATATATAAATTTGTTTTAAGAATAGTATTACAATAAAAAATTATGTAAGTACAATATTTTGACAAAAAATTAACATAGAATGACCCATTTTCAAAATATTCTTCTTTTGTGAAAAATGCTTCTATTACAATAATATTTTGCCTGTATATAGCTCAGACTTCTGTACATAGGCTCAATTAGAATTTTTGAAATATAAACCATAGAAGTAGGTTTATCCATGTTTTACGACAACAGAGGGAAGAAATTTTAAGAAAAAAACGCCGATAATTATTTCAATGGGTTGTAACTCTGAAAATAATGTAAATTTTTCAAAAAAATAGTTCACTCTCTGGAGAAGTCTTTACTTTATCTAAGCACACACACAAAATATTATTATTTTAAAAGCATTTTTTATAAAAAGAGAACATATTTTGATAAAATGTTATTCTAAGATACTTTTTTGCCCAAATATTTTATTTAAATAAAAACATTTTCTCAAAAAATGTCCTTAAAACAATTTTATACAAGTATTCTAATCTAAGTGACACCAAATATCATGAAAATTATCCATTTATGCGCTTTTTTAAAATCACAGTTCCGAACGTAGTCGGATACCTTAAGGAAAATGCTCATGAGAACCTTTTATAAACTCGAAAGGTGCTTTATATGTTTAAATCTTCATCAGTTAAAATATAGTTCCTTTCTAATGTAGTATTCCAAAGATTGACAAAAGGGTAGGTAAATAGGTTTAAAAATATATAAGAACTGTATATATTTTTTTTAAATATATTTTATATAACTAGTGTCGTATGTATGTAAGGATATATGTGTATGGAATATGGGTTTTTTCAAACGTGTGATGCATAATATTATAATGCTTTGAAAGTATGTAAAAAAATAATATTCAGGGAATAGTTTCAGATTATGGAAATAAATGAAAAGAGGGTTACAAGGTAAAATAACCCAATTTTTTTTTAAAAAAAAAATCTTATATAAGTAAAATTATTCAAATAAAATAATAATCCTTAATATTATATATGTAATCATTTAAATTTTGCCCAAAACAAATTACTTGGCTTACGAAAACCAACTCAACAAAATGTGATTTTCGTACCATTTCCTATTTTCTATTTCTTTGTTAAATTCAAACTCGTTTCGCTTTCTCAATTTATGAACAAAGGTTTTTTCACTCCTTCAGTCGAAGTTTTGCAATTCATTAAATTTCTTTCTTTTTTTTTAAAAAAAGAGTTCAATAAAACTTTAAAAAATCATGCTTAAAAATAAATATTAAAATATTTTCTATACTTATGAGAGTCTTTCTCTTAAAATTTCCGGTTATAAGCTCATTGCAAAAACAATTGCAATAATTTTTTTCTTTTCAAAGGTCTTATGGAGATATTTAAAAATAAAAATAAAAAAAGGTATATTCTTCAAATGTTAAATATAAAAACTAAGTTATGTCTTTCCTCTCTCTTTTTTAAAGTTAAAAAAGAGAAAGAAGAAAGGGGAGTGCGATTTCGAATCGAAAACCTAAATCAAACTTTAAATGTAATAGAAAAATGAAGGAAGAAATTTATTTCTTGATTTGAATTTCTGGAAAAAAAATTTAAGCTCCGTCTTCATACTAAAAGAAAATGAATGCGGATAATAATTTTCAATTTTGTAGAAAGTGGATTCAAGTGAAAAAACTTATTTGTGTATAAAGGATCAAAATGAAATGAAGTTTTCTTCTGGTTAAATATTGGTAAAAAAAACTTCTGCATATAAAAATTGCTAAAATGGTGCATTTTTTAAACCAAATTCTGAAATAACGAATTTAATTGACAAATTTTTACTTATTACAAACTACTTACTTACAAATTATACTTATGAAATAAGTATACGGTTACTGATAATACCAAAAATAACTCTAGAAGAGGTAAAAAATATGCTTACGTTTATGTGTACAAAATAAAATATTTTTAATGTGTTTTTAATTTTAAGAAGTTTTAAAACTCTCAGATAATTTTAAACAATAATAAAAGAATCGCAGTTCGTACAATTTTCAATAATGTATTTTGGCAGCAATAAACTCGTCAGCCGCATGCTTAGTTGTTAAATTGTGGTTCATTATTGCTGGTAAGCCAATGCACATGTCTTCTGCTAGTATCGTACTTAAAACTCGTCCTCTCTCGTGACTCTTATTACTTATTCCAGTGTTCTGAAATGTTTTCAACAGATTCGAAACATTTTTTGGGATGATATCGTACTTTCTGTGAATTTCTGTGATTTTTCGTCTTTCAATATTTCCAAGAATGTGTCCACGTGTAAAAACATCTAAATAATGTCAGGAAGACATCGAAAATTTCATGTTCTTCTACAAAAGCTTTAAACATGTTTTTTGAACAACACACACGCTAAATCATTTGCTTCTCTTATTAGAACTGTAACGAGAGACACAGATGTTGACCTGAAAATTTGGCTTATGTAAAACTCTTATTCCCTCTGCGTCTCACACACATTCTTATTTCTACTATTATTTGGCTTTAATTTTGAGTTTGATGGAGTTCAGCATTTTTGAAACTGTGAGGCGCTACCCTCTAAGTGTGTGATCGAAAATAAAAGTCGGAAAAAAAAAAGATTTAAAAACTTACAATTTACTCAAAGGAAGCAAAACAAACGACATTCCGACATAAATAAAAAATAAAATATGCGTTTACACTGATGAAGAATACTTATAAATATTTAAGTACTTCACAATGTATTTGAAAGCTAATCTCTCGATACTAAGTTAAGAACAAGTTTAATAATTACTATAGTGACTCCCATGGGCTTGTAGCATACAAAATTTAATACTTATCTTGATAACTTGTAAGGTTTATGATTAAAATCGTACTGTAGCTTGTGAAATTGTCCCCCCCCCTTGGGTGCCCTTCTCCTTGATTATTAACGTTAGTTTGAGGTGTAGGATTAACGAAAGAACTAGAAGATACCATGATCTTAATTTGTCATTATTAAGACCTTCAAACTTAAGACTTTAACAGATTAGATAGTAATAATATATGTGAGAGAATCTACGATGTGACAAAACACACAATATAAATAATACCGAAATAACGTAACTCGGACTACTATCATTAACTAACTCGCCTAAGCTCAATTCCAATAATATCTCAGGTCCTAATATTAAATAGTCAATCCTACCTTAATCCGATCGCCGATCCAATCTTAAGGAAGTTGCTTATTTACTCGAGTGCAATGGTCTGCACTTTGCCCTAATGACTCTATCTTTGGGATAATCTCTGTTGGCTGTCACTTCAAAATTGAATCACGCACTATCATCACATTCCCCAAATTGCCACCCCGCTTACTCTAACTTCTGCTATTATAAAGCTTTCATATTTGCATCTTTTATACACGTTTCACTTCTTGGGTTTTGGTTGGAAAAGAGTTGCCATTAATTCTGGCCCCAAAAGAACCCAAAGGACATGTTAAGGAAAATACGCGTGAGCCTGTCACAAGCTTTAATGTCAAAGTGCATTATTATTGGATTCAGTATATTGTTATTGTATGAAGAGGGCGCGGTGAAATCTGTTATTGAAAATTAAGTTGCAAATATTGAAATTTTGAGAGGGATTGAGTGAGTATTAACGTCGCACTGTTCATTTACATGAGAGCTTTTGGTGATGGAGCTCGTAATTTTGAACCATGGTCAAGGGACGAGGACGACACCTGAGGTGGAACCCCCCTCTTCTTGCTACCACACCACACCACACCACACCAACGGAAGGACGTTTGACCCCTCGACAGATTTAACGTGCATCGCACCCCTACACGGCGGGGCTTTACTGGTACTGGGCTCGAACTCAGAACATGTGGGCCATGATCCGATACCTTGATCACGGGGCTACCACAGACCTTTGAAATTTTGAGAATGAAGGACTACTGTAATGATAACATCCTTGGTAATTGCCCAACAGTGCATGTTTATTTTAGAATTTTTTTCTAAGTTCCAAAAAATTGTGATACATTTGAAATAAATCATATAACAATTTAATGAAATGTAAATCTTTAAAAAACAAAAGTAAAAAGTTAGGTTTTTATATAAGAAATACAATGTTGCGAATAGCGAGTATATTCCAAGATAATCAATTTAGGTTTTAAATTTGACGTTTAAAATTATACATATTCAAAAACATTACAGAAAACCCCTTTTTAAAACAACATATAAAATATAAAAGGTTTCGAATTGGAAATAAATATGTTGTCATTTTATTTAAGACCATTCTTTTATATTCAGCGCTGATGTGTTTCTATTTAAAAGACAGCAAATCTTCAAATCTTTTTCAATATATTTGTAACTGAAAGACAGATATAAGAGTAATAGAGCAGTGATCCACTTTACTTTGAAAATGAATTGACGTTATCACTTTAATCTCATTTTCACCTGGGAAAGACATTACAATTCAAAATGCGAAAAGCGTTTTTCATAACGGCCGAGTTATTAAATTCCAAAACACATTTTATGAGCACATCAAAAAAGGCTCAAGCAAAATTTAAACAAACCATGTGATTTAGGAATCAATAAAAAACTAAGAAAATACAAATAAAGTAGCTCAGAATTTGAAACTTATAAATCTTTTCGAATTACTTTGTATCACATTACGAAAGTTTTAAATTCATTTAATTTTATTTATGGATGGGATAAAACATTGTTTCGTTTCTATCGAAACTGTCGTGAGAGAATTTTAAATACGACTCTGCGCGGTAACTGCAAATAAATTGCTCTCCACATTTTAAACTAAAATCAAAATTCAAATTGTATTCAGTCACTTTTTCAAAACAAAAAAAAAACTCATAAAGTGGGGTGGAGGGAGAGATTGAAGAAATGGAAAGAACAATTTTTTTAATGAAACAATTATTTCAATCGGAAAATTATTCAACAGTTATTTTATTTATTTAATAGTTTTTCAGTAGCATTTTAATCAAAAAGTTATTTTTATTAGAATATTTTCTAAAGATGTGAATGTAGATTCTGCCGTTGATTTATATATTAACATATTTTTACTACAGAATATTTTTTCAAAAATAAATGAAGAACAAATAAATTAGATATATCTGTTAAGTATCATATAGAACCACTTAGAGACTCGCGCGGCGTCATGAACGCTTAGAACGGATTTGGAATGAGAAGGAAAATGTTGGAAATCCCCATTCTGACCCAAGACTATTTAATAACATTCCGCAGTTTACGAAGATTTGTTGCAAAGGCGTGAGTAAATTTAACATCTTTCGACGGTTTCCTACATATGTTGAGTGGGGATGAAGTAATACGTAATATGATCCAAAAGTTCGGGGACAAGGTGTAGAAAACCTTACCCCGTATAGTTCATAACAATGAAGCACATCCACTTTCAAAGTAGTCCCCTTGGGTGACGATACAATTCTTCCAGCCTTCTTATAACTTATGAAAACACTGCTGGAAGCCATTTCCCCCTCAAACGATGTATTCGAGAAGTGTGTAGCTTTGGCGATTTGTTCAAATGTTTGGAGACGATCTTTCCGAACACATTCAGACACCAACGCAACATTTTACACGTTCCGTGAATTCAAAGGTCTTCCATCGCATTCGTTGCATTCGATGAATTCTCGACTCTTTTTAAAACGCCGATGCTATTCATAAACCTGAGATACGCCGTGGTAGATTCACCATACACCTTACTTAGCTTTTCCAAAGTCTCCATTGCTGCTTTACCTAAGTGTTGACAGAATTTAAAATTCAACGCTGTTCAAGAAAAAACACTTTCTTAGATCGCAAAGCACAGCTAACTAGCTTCGGAAAATAACAGCGGCTCATGTGGTCTGGTGACATGACATGGACGAAACCAACCTGGCCAAATAAGGGATTGTTGGGAGAATTTGTTTCAAGTGGCTTAACTTCAAAAACTTTCTTTCGTCATCAGCAATAGCCACATCCCTGAATTTTTGGATCATACTGCGTATAATCGAATGATCAGTACAGCAAGGTCGTGATGTAGTGTTCATTGAAGCATGCGTATATAGAAGGTCGCTTACACTTTATGAAAACAAGTTTGATAGTTAATTTTTATCAATAAATACCGTATTTTTTAGGAAATTTACTTCTGTCTGATAGCCACGATTCTTGCCATGACTCTAGCTCGAGTGTTTCATGAAAGTAAACTTTATCGTAGTACTGCCATGCAAATTTTACTCAATTCCTCTTAACCCGTTTTTCAAAGTCCATTTTTCTTGGATGTCGTTTTCCCAAGGTTAGTTTTAGTAAACCGAAAGCACAAAAGTCCATTGCAGAAAAGAGGGGTGATTTTATACGTATATCATCAAATGGCATACAATTTTTTTTTTTCTTCTTTTTTTATTCTTTCTTTTATAATTAAGTGGTAGTTGACTTATAGACATGTGACTATAGAGACTTTGACCATTTGGAGCACAAATTTATCAATCTCTTTTCCATATAAAGTTGGAATTTCTTTTTGAAAAATTGGTTCTAAAATATTCTACTGATAGAGTAGAGTGAACTAATTTTGGCTTTACTTCAAACTTTTTTGATTTTTAATTTACCGTTGTTAGAAAATCCTACAACTATCGTGAATTCCTTTAGAAGCTTTATTGTACACTGACAAAGCCATTTCGTACAATTATTCCTGTCATTTGATCTTCGTTTTACAAATTTATTTAAATATAACCATACCTCATCGAGTGTTGCCGCAAATTTCAGTTTTTCAGCAGCTAGGTTTTTTTTACATAATTTTCTACAATTTGCTTTTCTATCAGCAGTATGTTTTAAAAAAGGAGACAATTTGTGGGTTAACTTTAGGGTTAAATATCTGTTTAAATCCTTATGTGAATACCTTTTAATTACAGTTCCCAAAGACATTACTAATTTTGATGCAATGAATCTTTTAGTCGGTGGATTTTCTTTTAAGATCAGAGGCTTCATTTTCTTGATAATTGACTGCGTTTGAACAGTCTCAAGAGGAAGTTTTGTAGTCATGTTTTCATTTTTACTTTCTGCTCGACACTTTTTCCCTTTCAAATTTAATATATTATAAATACCTTTATTTGAAATGCAATAACCGAGATTTTTTCTCCACTTTTTAATTTGTTGATACGAATATTTCTTCTTGGAAAGCTTAGTTACGTTACCTTCGAGCCATATATCATTTTTAGAAGTAATTTTTAAAATAAATCTTTTATTTTACATTCCAATCAACAGAAAACATTCACAGACAATTATTCTGAAGTTTCCAAAGTTTTATTTCAAAATGCAAATGAGAAAATAAATTACAAAATCGTTTCCATAAAGTTTGAACGACGACCTTTGTTGGTCTTTGTAGGTCTTATTTTGGTCATCGACGATCTAATTCCTAGTGAGAGCTTACTGTAATTTGTTTATCTCTCCACAAATTCTAAACCATTTTTGTAGCAGTTGTACATTGTAGGGCCACTGAATACTGTGTGTCACTTTTAATTTTCGTGTGGTGCATATTACTTTCTCCACGGATTGCCTGCTGAATCTTTGGAATACAGTTTCTGCTTGGAAATATGTCCATATTTTTCTTTATGTAGTAAGATGGCTTACAATTTTCTAACATGTTGTTGCTCATTTAAACCTTTTTATTCACTGAAGACTTGTCATGAAAAGGGCTGATGCACGTTACATATGCCGATGCTCTATGCCAGCGATACTCAACCTGCGGCCCACCGAGCCTTTTTAAGTGGCCCGGTCATGACCCATTGCTCTGAAAAATTCAGTTATTTAAGAAAAATGTATTCAGAATTTGGTGGGAAATTCATTCACCAGAAATTAAATTAATTAATCAATTTTGCTTTCTTGCTGTCAAAGTTGTACGGCTGCGAATTGATATTCTTTTTTCTATTTGTAACGGTTACGTTTAGTGATAACAGACAACAGTAGAGTATCGACAATTTTATGGGTGGAATTAATTTTTAGCAATCCTTCATACCTTGAATGTGAAAAATATTCAAACGTTTTGGAGGTTGACAGTTTTGTAATGCAAAACAAACATGGATCAGTACTTGTTTGATTTGTCACGAAAGTTCCGCATTTAAAAATGCCAGTAAACAGGAATCATTCAATCACATTTCCCTCCAAGATCTGTTTCGAGAGATGTAAATAGGCTTTACTGAATATTCGTTATAACAGCAACAAAATGTTTTGTCAGTGGTGATGCAACAGCAGGAACAGAGACATCCTATGAAGTTTGTTATATTATTGATAATCATATGAAACCGTTTACTGATACAAAAATTGTGAAGGAGCGTTTCCGAAATTCTTTTAATTTTGTGTTAGTGACAAAAATGAATATATATATATATATATATATATATATATATATATAAAATAATAATTAAAAGAAACACAACAGGAGTTATAATATTTTCATCAATTTTCCAAATTTTAAATTTCCACTGCTATTTTGATTTGTAAGCATTTCTTCCCCTCCCCCGTTAAACCTCATGTTGCGGCCCACGTAAATTAGTTAATATATGTGTGCGGCCTAGCAGAGAAAAAGGTTGACTACTCCTGCTCTAAGCTCTTCCGTTAGCGTGATGTGGAAATTTTGAGAGGGGTACTCGCCTATTGAGTCGTCCTTGTTTAATTGACCATGGCTCAAAATTACAAGGTTTGTCGTCAGTAGCCTTCGCATTATTTTAGAGCTCAAAGTAAATTAAAAACAAATCATATCCGAGAAAAGAAAAAAAATGCCCGGGCATTAGGATTGCCTACATGCGCGCATCAAACCGTGTCTTTATGGTTTTGTTTGTTTAACGACTAAAAATGAATGGGATGGTATTTTTTCAACTCGCCTCTTAATTTTGACAGTGGAATAATTTGCCATTAGATTTAGAGAGAAAAACCAAATATATATTTCATTTAACAGAATAAAAAAGTCATGAAATGTTTGTTTATATTTCTAGTATAAACAAGTAATATAAAAAAAAATTAAGTCAATTCCTACTTAGTTCAAAGAAAAATTTTATTTCACCTACTTTTTAATAAATAGTTACATTAATATAAATATGTATATACATATGGCGGAATCTCAACATTCAGTGGTAATTAATTTTTATTAATTATCATTAAAAGTATCATATTTTGTCATCCAAAACAATCGTGTATATAAAATTTCAGTTCAACTGAATGCTTTAAAACATGAGAAAAAAAACTTTTCAAGTTTTGATACAAGTCTCCAAAATGCTCGCTAAGTCGTAATTGTAATTCTTTAAATTGTAATTGGCTGTATTTGTAATTCTTTAAATAATTAGTTTTACTCAATTAATTTTCATTAATTATAATTAAATTATTGTATTGCTATCCAAAATAATCATGTATATAACATTCCAGCTCAATTAAATGCTTTAAAATGAATCTTATTAACGATTGAAAATTCCACCAAGATGAATAAATAAATAAGTATATATATATAGAGAGAGAGAGAGTGTGTGTGTGAGTTAATAATATAGGAATTAAAAAAGGATTTAGTGTTTCAAATCTAGGGCAGTCTAAAACTGCTTATAAAACAAGCTATTATAATTCCCTCGAAAAAAAGTTTACTGGATTGTGTGCACCACATTAAATATTTTTAATCACAATATTCACAAATTTATATATCCCTTGATTTAATGTTGTGTTACGGTACATTGTGTAATACTGATCGCAGTTAATAATCAGCATTCATTTTACATATACAGCATGTTTCTATTGCGTTTATGTCAAATTTTAATATCTTATATGATATGCACGAGAGTAGAAGTTAGGGGGGGGAGCACTGAATCTACTTTCAATTTCTTTATAAAACATGTTTTCTGCTTAGCTGATCAATTGCATTTTCTTTCGCTGAAACAAATCACATATGGCCATATGGCTTACCTAATAAAATAATAAACAAAAGAATATTTTCTGAGATAAACAGCCTATTTTTTGTATAAATGTCTTAATATTTTAGATTTTTGAAATGCATATATTACCCCCTATCTAAGCGAATATTTATATTTTCTCAAAGTTACTACTTCGGTAGCATGTAAACAATAATATTTGTAACAAAATTCTTTCTAGTGTCTCATTTATAAACATGTTTTTAAAAAAGTATTACATGTACCGAGCAGTTTTGCCCGTTTTTGAAATAAGATAGAACGCATCTTCAACACATTTACATTCACACAGTGTATACATTCAATGACTACGGTAACACATTGGTCATAACCGCGAACTCATGACAGTCATGAGTCATCAACGTGAACTCGTTGATATGTCGCGGGATCGAGTTCTTTTGACAGGTGTCGTCCTCGTCTCTTGATCGAGGTTCACAATTACGAGGTTCGTCTTCAATAGCCCCCATGTTGCTTTTTAGTGCAACGTTAATAAACTGTCACTCATTAAAGTTCTTTTGAGTAGAACTTGTATAAGGGATGATGTACTCGTACTTTAAAACTGTCATAGTTCAAAGTCCTCGAGTTGGTGTAATGTGAAAGTTTGGAGAGGAGATGCAAGCTCAAATGTCGTTATCGTCACTTGACCATGGTTCAAAATTATGAGGCAGGGCTCCAATTGCCCTCGTGATGCTTCAAAGTAGGACGTTAACTGAAAAATTGAAATTAAATAAATAGGATTTCTTGATGCCTAAAGTCCTCATATTGATGTAGCGTGGAAGGGAAGATGTTAGATAGCTAATTCAGGCATTGCATCTTCTTTACATAACCAAATTCATCCTCAATATAACATTCTTATCTCCTTTCTCTCTCTCTCTCTGTCACACACACACTTCAAAAGTGAAAAATAAAAATTGCAAACTGATTATTTTCTCTATAACGAGTTAGTCTAACTGCTGATTTAAGCCGCTAAATATCAGCTGAATTGTCATTAAATAACATATTAATCCAATCATACGGCAAAAATTTCAGATGTATCATGACCACTAGCAACATCGGCGGGATCTGATCTTGAGTTGATGCATATGAAATTAATTTTCAGAAATATGTCTATCTTTTTTTATTTGTTTGTGACGGAAGAAAATAAAAGTAAATTTAGTGCATTAAAGCAATTATATTTATGGAGCAGTTCCCTCTAACCAAATACTGACGAAACATATTACACAGTCACAGAAGGCATTTGGCGGCACAGTGCATTTAAGCGTATATAAAGAGCAAAACACATTACAATCGTTGGCGTAATGCGGAAACGCAATGATTTATCCGACGTCCAAAAGGGCAAAATCATTGACTTACGGGCCAAGGGAGGAATCATATCCGAAACGGCTACGTTTGAGAACTGTTTGCATGCCGCCGTAGTTGAAGTATACCGTGCGTGGAATAATGGGACTGTCCAAAACCAGTCTCAGCCCCCCGGGAAATGTGGTGCACCATGAACGATAGATGAAAGAGGTGAACGATGGTTCAGGAGATGCGTTCGGGTGCATTTGACCACCCAGATAAACCAAGGGGATACCAACAGTGTCTCCCAAACTACTGATGAGCGAACGTTCCGGAGCAGATGCCTGGTTCATGCACTTATGCTGACTGCTAATCATTGGCAACGAAGGTGGAAATTTACACGCCAGTACCACAACTGGACATCCACTGAGTGCTGACAGATAGCGTTTTCCTATGAATCACGTTTTATGCTCCATCAAACAGATGGACGTTGGCGTATACTGCGTAAACCTCTGAAAACAAACACCCTACAACCATTCATGGAACGGTCCAGGCTGGAGCATCATTTTTGAGAGAATGTTTTTCTGGTATTCTCTGGGTCAATGCAAGTACTCATCTGTCCTGGTGGACCATTTCCACCTCTATTTGCGCATTTATTCCCTCAGGAGGATGCATTTACCATCAAGACAGTGTGAAGTGTCATATAGCTGGCTGTGTACATTCGTTGTTCAAAGAGCACCAGGATGAATTTACCGTTCTTACCTGCCCAGCAAACTCACCTGACTTTAGTCCAATCTAAAATCTGTGGGACCCTCTCAGTCGGTTTGTTCGTGCCATGGATCCTCACCCGAGTAATCTAGGGCAGCTGGCCTCGGCATTGGAGGCAGCATGGCTCAACATCCCAGTCAATACTTCAGTAACCTAATTGACTCTCTTCCTGATCGTCTCGCAGCAGTCCCGTCTTCGAAAGGTGGTTATTCTGGCTTTTTACAGGTGGTCACATTAATGCGACTGGACTGTGTATAATAATATTGTATACATACAGGTTGATTCATAAAGAGGTATACACTTTCTAGGTGCTATAAATTAGTAAAAATCAAGGACAATCACACCCTCAGCGAACAGTAAGTTATTTGTACTCTTAAAATGTGTCTCTCACCCCTGACGAAAATGAAGTAGGCAATATAATGCATTTCATGTAATTAGTCAGTCAAAATGGCGGTGTTTGCAGTGGAAAAGATTTTTTGTTCTCTTGATCTTAGCAAAATGTCATGGAAACCCCTTTTTTGTATATGTTTCTCTTTGGTTGATGCCACAGTTGCAGGAGGATATTCGCAGTTTCGTTCTGCAAATGGATGGTGCTTCTTCACTCTGGTCGGCCAACGTCTGAGTTTACCTCAATGAACTTCTCTCTCATAGATGGTTTGGACGAGTTGCAGACCACAGCATGACTTGATTCAGATTTATTAATGCGTTTTGGCGGAAATGGATTACAAGTTCAATGTGTGTCGTAGAACTAAGTAAAGGTTTACACATAGAGCCATTTACGACTGTCTCTAACAAAACTTTAAATAATCCCATATAATACTGTTACAAGTAGAGTATACTATCTTAAAATATTCTTGGTTTATATTACGTTGCAACTGTATATTTTTGTATGAATCACCTTGTATTATAATGATTGTGATCCTTAACTGAATTTTCCTCTCAACTTGAAATGACTGTAATTAACTAATAATTTCAACTGGTGTGGCGTATTGGATACGAAAGCACACAGTCAGGCTAGAGATATAAATATATAATTTTATTTGCATCTAAATTGCCATCTTATACTCAGAGCACGTTTCTGCTCTCTTCTTCCAACCTTGATTCTATAAATGGTCTTCGCGCATGTCCTTTTTTAGAGGAGTTTATCTCGGAACATAGGGGGAATGGATTACAGGAAACCCTTCTCCTCTACTATCTCAGGCAGTATTGTTATCCGTTCTTGGTCTCTGACGTCATTAACTGGTGTCGGAAATAATGTTCGTTACACTGGGTTCACTCACAACTGAGTTCTACTAAATCGTTCTCCATCAATATCACTATTATACTATGAATAGCTTATAAATTTCATTAAGCTGACTTGCATACACCATGGTTTCTTCACAAAGCAAGGTTCTTATAAAACAGTCATAAAGAGACTCAGGGATTGGTTAAAAAATGCGCGTAAAAAGTCGCTATATATTACCCAAAACCTAAATTTGTCAAAATCTTATTCTTAGTAAAATTTAATACTTGGTCTAAGGAAATGAGAAATAATATAGAATTGGGTAACACAGTTTGGAAATTTTTGCGAAACGTTTCTTTAAGACACGTTACCCAATGATAAACAATTACAAAAACTATCAGTTTCTTTTTCAAATTCAAAAAGAATATAAAAGAGATAGGATTTACTTTTAAATTTTAAAAGTCATATGATATTAAAGAAACAAATTTATACTATTGAACACGAATTATTGCTGAAATTTGACATAAAAAAAAGATCAAAGTTAATTAAGTCACCCGAAACAATAACATAAATATTAATACATGGCAGACGATAACAACTAATTATGTCCAAAACCAGTGCTTGGTATTAAAAAAAGTTTATCTTATTTCCTTCCCTGTATTCTTCATTTTAAAATGTTAACTCAAACAGAAAATGAATATTAAATTATAAAACCTAAAAGGAAGAGTAAATAAATTTATCTCTTGAGGACACTTTTCGGTTTTGCGATTTTCATTCGCTAATTAGTTCCTGCTTGCTTTAATTGTTGAGGTTTTCATTTTGTAAAAAGCTTAAATATCCTTAAATGCTCAAAACCTAGGATGTTTCTTTGTGTATTTGTAAATAGCTCTCGGCCAAAGAAACATAACCAATATTACTTGAGCATGTTATTGCAAAATTAAGGACTAATAAATCCTTAAAGTAATTATATTCGCCGCAAAACTAATTTATTTAATCTATCGATCTTTTGGTGCCTTATTTTATTTCATTCTATTATTTGGTAGTTTCTGTTTTCTTTTTGAAGTTATACTTCTTATTGCGCGTTTGGGAAAAAGGATGAGGGTAAATTGTTACGATGCGCGCGCACACCGTTGTCTAATATTTTAACATGCCCCTTTTTTGGTGCAAGGGGACTGATATTTTGGGGATCGTAATAACTATTGTAAAAAACCATATCTGTTGGGACGCATCCCCCGGTGCATTCCCGCCCCCCACCCCTCTACAGCTTTTCGGCCAATATCTTGGCACCCGAGCCTGACAGTCCATTCGGACTTGGCTCATTCGATCCCTCTCTATCTTCTCTTCCATTATAATTTCATGCTCATAGGGGTATTTCTACCATAGTTTTTAGTTGTTTTAAACTTTTTAAATTTGTTTAAATTCACAATATCTTGGCTCCTGTTCGAGTCTCGGACTAGAGATTTGAATCATATGTTCCACTTGTCGATACCCATCCATTCATCTTCATTTCTACTGTGTAGGCATGGGGAGGGCTTAAGCAAAATATCCTGCTCCCGTGTTAATCCTATAGGGATTTAAAAAAAACTCATCCCCCTACGGAATTGAGCTTGAGATTTGATTTTTGGAGGTCCGCCATATTTTTGTATTAGCGCGAGCTTTACATGGAATTGGTCCTCTCCGGTGCCCCCCCCCCCTACAGGGCTAACTTGAATCCAGTAATAACTTGAATCATGTGCCAAATTGATGGACCACACCGGTTTATTCGATTGTTCTCCCTATGACCCTCCTAGATATATTTCTTCAGGACCATAGCCCCATTTCTTCACCCATATTTAACATTTTAAAATTATTTAAAAGTTTTAAATTTTCTTAAATCCCGCATAGTTACGATGATTTTTGAGCTTCTTTAATAAAACTCGGACCATAGATTCTCCTCGTTCAGCTCTTTCATCCGTTACAGTTCTTGTGTAGATAGTGGGACTAGGGGGGGGGCGTTATTACTAAAATTAGAATCCCCATGTTATTCCTATGGGGTTCGATCTTTTGATGACGTCACGATATTAAAGAGATAGAAGGATGAAACTTTGGGATCACTTACTACTCTGTGTATCGTTGGGATGTATGTGACCATTTGCGTCATAGTTGTTCCCCACCCCCGAGGGAGTTTCCTTTTCCGAGCTTTCGCCCCGCCCCATTTGCAACTACAGACTCCGGACTGGTTCGAATGGATTCCTCTTGTGTTTCCTCACAACCACACTGAGTTTCGAGTTACTGAGTGCACTGCTTCTATTTTATTTAATTGTTTTAAATGTTTTAATTATTTTTAAATGACCATAACTCGGGGGCCCTTAAGGCGGCTGTCTTAGTTTTCTCGTAAAACGATTCTTCCAACCGAGACATTCAATATGAGGTCTCAGGTGTCACATTCGGTTCATTTCATCTCCAGAAACAATCTGCCGAAGCCCCCCCCCCCACCATGTTATTGGTCCTATTGTCCCTGTGCGAGGGTGTTTAAATTTATTTAAATCGTGATTTTCTAGGGTTTGGCTGGCCCGATTGACTTAAGGTTAGAATCGTTCAACTCTGCTGGTGACCGCCTTTCGTTCTTGTCCCACCTTGCCCTGCTCAAGAGTTTTAGAAAGATTTTAATCTTGTTACACCAAAGAAATATAACTTCTTACGTGCGTACATAAGTACACACACACTCTTTTTTTTTTGTAGTATGTAGTTCCAGATGTGTAAAAGGGTCAGCTCCAAAACATTATGTGGGCATAAAAATTGAAACATTTGATTAAATATTGTTCATATTTGAATCTTGAAAAATGAACAATTAAGTGAAAACATATTTGAGATAAATTTCACCATTTTTGCATACATTTACTGCAGATGATTAATAATTGTTTCTATATAAAACTTCCTGTCGAATGAATTAAATTACTGTATAATATATACTTTTAATTTTTTTGTATTAAATTCTGCCATGTTATTGATTCTGCTTCTTTAAACAAAACCAGTTGACTTTTCACATTTGTTTATGGAAATGTGTAAAGAGCTTATATAAACGCCTGGTTAAGAACGTAACGGGTTTCTTAGGATGTAGTTGAGAGATATGTTCACACTTCTTCTGAAATAGGAAAATGTGTCTACCACAATTTTGTCTATGATTTAATTCGGAGAACTTCACACATACACTTACGTTATACAATACTAATATATATTAAAATTCAGCTGTCGGACTGAAATAATATGTAGAGAATTATTTACCAACTAGTAAGTCGTTTATTTATCAAGTTAAATTATTTATAGTCCTGAAGAAAGA
>BMAV01025638.1:129637-168003 GCA_019973955.1 Trichonephila inaurata madagascariensis
TTTTTTTTTTGTAGTATGTAGTTCCAGATGTGTAAAAGGGTCAGCTCCAAAACATTATGTGGGCATAAAAATTGAACCATTTGATTAAATGTTTATATTTGAACCTGGAAAAATGAAGAATTAAGTGAAAACATATTTGAGAAATTTCACCATTTTTGCATAAGCTTACTGCAGAGGATTAATAGTTGTTTCCAAAAATTCCTGTCGAATGAATTACATTACTGTATAATATATACTTTAATTTTTTTTTTAATTAATTTATTTATTTTATTTATTTATTTTTGTATTAGAAGTCTGTCATGTCATTGATTCTGCTTCTTCAAACAAAACCAGTTGATTTTTCACATTTGTGTATGGAAATGTGTAAAGAGCTTATATAAACGCCTGGTTAAGAACGCAACGGGTTTTTTAGGATGTAGTTGAAAGATATATGTTCACTTCTTTTGAAATAGGAAACTGCGTCTTCCACAATTTTGGCTATAAGTGGATTTAACTCGGAGAACTTCACACACACACGTTACGTTATACAATTATATATTAAAATTCAGCTGTCAGACTGTGAAAAAATATGTAGAGAATTATTCAGTTACCAACTAGTAAGTCGTTTATTTATCAAGTTAAATTATTTGTAGTCCTAAAGAAAGATGAGAGATGTTATTCCCTTTCTCAAATAAAGTAATGACGATTGAGTGTAATTTAATATCTTATATAGCAGTGGTCGCCAAACATTTTCACCTCGCAGACCAGTAAACTCATAATTTAAATCCCACGGACCACTAATAGGATTTTTTAAGTGTTAAATATATTTATAAAAAAAATTGTGATCTAAGAACACACAATCAATGTATCTTAAAACATAACTTAACGTGATAAGTGAGTATATTCCACATTTTCTGGGGACCAGCGAAATTTTATAGCTGACCACTAGTGGTCCACGGACCACCTCCTTGGCGATCTCTGTTATATAGCATCATTAACAATCTAGGATTGTGTAAAATGTAGTTCTAAGATTGTTATTATTAACAATTATAATAGAAAGGAAAATCACAATATAAATAATGAAATTGTTGAATGATCCTGTTACTACATCTAAAAGATGACTTAGATTAAAATTTCGTGTTAAGTGCATAAGTGAGGTGCTAGAAGCGCCATTTTAAGTATATGAATCAAAAGTACTCACGCGTGTGTGCGCAGTAAGTCCTTGAGCGTTATTTATCGTTGAGATTTGGCGTACTTAGTTGATGTCACTGAGGAATGCCTTTAAGACGAAGCTAATATAAATACCTTACTGAGTTTGAAATAGGGCTATTAAAAAAGGTGGACATTCTTTCTACGCTATTACAGAAAGATTTCATAGGAATGAATGCACTGCGCATGATTATGGGCAACACTGTTCTCAAAAAATAACCCCAAGAAAATAAGTGTTAGTCTATGCGTGGACCACAACTGACAGAGAAGACCATAGTATTTACCGCATGGCTGTTGGGCATCGTAGTGCTTCTACAGCAGAAATTACCGCTTTTATTGGCACCAGAGGGACACATTAAATTGCATCGAATCGATTGTTTGAAGAGTAGTACTAAACGAGACTACTTGTAGAGTTTACATCATTAGCTCCAAATCTCTGACATTTGCGACATCTGATATCACGTAAGAGCTGATTGGAGGATGGTGTGGTGATGTGTTGAGTTCTTCAACGAGAGCTGTTTCTGTCATGATGCCAACAATGACCGTATATTTATTAAAACAAGGCCAGATCAGCGTTGGCAAACCACCATTCTGTGGGCGAAACACACTGAACTGTTTGGAGTTAGATCTGTGGAGAAATTTTTGATGACCACAGGATCACTCTCGTGGTCATTCCATGCTGTCTGATTCCAAACTGGTACGTCAGTTTGGTGATTAAACTGTTGGGATGCCGTTTATGAACACCATTGAAATGGGTGTTTTCAACAGCATAATGCAGTACTTCTCAAACTGTGGGGTGCTACCCCCTAGGGGGACGTGATATCCCTAAGAGCCTATTGAAAAGCCGAAAACAAAATATTATTTTAAAAAAATTATTAATTTACTGAACATAAACAAACAGAATACATTCCGACATAATGAAAAATAAAATACACATTTACATTGATATAATACTCTTATAAATGTATAAGTACTGCACAATGTATTTTATAATTAATTTAACTATACTAAGTTAAGCACAAGTTTAATAATTACCAGTGACCCTGTGGGCTTATTATATATAAAATTATATACCAAAAATCAACACTTATCTTGATAATTTGTACAGTTTATAATTACTCTCTTAAATACCGATCAAATGGTTTGCGATTCACTTCCCAATGCCACCGTTTTCCACGTAGGTGAGCATATGCGATGCTTGAGGAAGGGGGAGGAAATCCTCTGAAATAAGTGAATTCTTCGCTATCACTGTCAGGGTCCATTTATTACATTCCAAAGGCTCCAGAATAATTTTATGGATAGCAGTGAACAGAAAATATCGTTTTTCGAAAAGACGTATATATACGCCCGGGGCAATTACGCACTGGCCGAGAAAGACGTTTATAAACCCCGTGGCCATAGAGGTTAAAGTTGTATTGTAGCCTTAGCCTCAAAATATCGTATTATCGAATTCAATACATAGTTATTTTATGGAAGGGGAGCGCGATGAAAATTGTGATTGAATATTGGGTCGCAAGTATTGAAAGTTTGAGAAGCAATGGCATAATGTGTCCCCTCATACCACTGTTGTAACCCAAAATGCTCTATGGAGTGTCGACATGTTGCTTTGGCCTAACCATGGATCTCGAATTCTCTCCGTTGTTTCGATCAAATCTTTCAATCACGTATAAAAAACCATTGAATGGCAATTTCAGTGTCATAAACAACTGGAATTAAATGCTCTTTATTGACCACCCATGTGCAACCGGCATGCAGTTCCATCCCACAAATTGCCATCCGGTACCTGTACGACCCATTGCATGTACGTTTGCACGCTATCAATTAAATTCTGGTGGTTACAGCGGTTATTATTGTACCATTATTTTGCATTAAACATGGCTCTTCTCACTCTCACATTAACCTGTGATCTTGAAACTTTAATGAATTAAATGTGTCACCTAAACAAATGCATTGTAGAAGGTTCATTAGTCTACATTAATTTTTTATTGGTGCTTGGATTTTTTTTTACATTAGTGAATGTAAAATATACATAAACATGAATGGCAAAATGAGAATTGATTGGAGTGTACTTAAGTATAAACTATACATAGACATGAGTTTTAAAGTATACATTAGCAAGAGTATTAAAGTATATATTTACAAGAACACATAAAAATATGCATACTTACAAGTATTTTAAATTTTATATATAAGTACCTATTCCAGTATTAATTCTAGTTCTTAAATTATTTTCTTGTATAAACATCACTTTCCTTATTTTAATTTTGTTGTCACAAATTTTTTTTTAAAACTTTAAAAATGAAAATAAAAGTTAAAATGAAAAAATTGAAATAAAAGTTATCCAATTAACTTAAAACGAATGGAAACTCTCTTATAATTGGAAATGAATATAGACTCAATGATTTTATATATCTTTTAAATAATAAATATTTTAAATCAACACAATGAGACATATATTGACTTTGGCACGGAGAAGACAATTATAACTCATTGGATGAATTAATCTCATCATTTCTGAAGGCAATACTTCGTAATGTAAGAAGGGAGATTTTTACCCTTTCACATTTAATCTAATTTTATAAAATAAAAGGATTAATCCCAAGGCACTGACAAGATGTTTTCTTTTCAAACGATCAAAATGGGATTCACTAAGTGGACATACTTTAAGGAGCAAAGAATGGAGTTGGAAGTATTGAATCGTCTATCACACACACATAAAGGTAACAGAATGCAGTGATTTTATATAATTGTATTTATTAGATCGGTAGAGATTCTAAAACTCTTCTTTTAATTAACATATTAGCTTTAATTGAAAATTGCTTTCTTCGGATAGGATTGAATAGTGTAATAGAGCTAGATCTCTGGGTCTCTGGGGCTGTGATATTTGATTTGACACTTTTAACCCCTTAAATGCAGATTGAAAAATACCCGATTCGCTTGTCAGAGCCACCTTTTTTCACTGAAAAGACATAAATAAGCATTGTTTTAAAAATCCTTTGTAAATACTGCCAAGATCATTTTTTTGCATTCTAAAGCCATCAAGGTTTTTTTTACTGATAGCAGCACGGGGGCTGCGGTAGCCTAGTGGTCAAGGTAACGTACTCGTGGCCGGCGTGTCATGAATTCGAGCATAGTACCGCTGAAGATCCGCCACGTTGGAGAGCAATGAACATTAAATGTGTCGATAGCTCAAACATCCTCCCGTTGTTGTGGTGTGGGAGTTAAGAGAGGAGGGTGCCAGCACAGGTGCCGTCCTCGTCACTTGACCATGATTCAAAAGTTAGAGGTTCATCTCTAAAAGCCGTCGAGTAGCTGAACAGTGCGATATTAATACTCACTGATAGCAGTGCGAAGAAAATGATTGGATTTCGGAAAGACACAGTCAGGCCATTTAACACACTGGTTGAGCTAGACGTATATATACAACGGCGGCGTTATTATGTGATGGACCTAATGTCCTGCCCTGATTTTAATTATTTATTTTGCTAAAACTATTATAATTAGACGTATGTTTGGATATAATGTCATACTGTTATGAATTTTTTGCAAGACCTCAGTAAATATCAACGTGTGCCCTCTTGGTAGCTAAGAGAATGTGTAAGCGGTATTCCAGTTACCACAAAGTGTTAAGTTCAACAGTTTTTTCACTCACACTTGGTCTGTCACTAGTAGAAAAATTCACAACACTGCCTATTTCTTAAATTTCTCTTGCATTTTTACCAGGAGGTTTGTTTCCATAACAGCGTTTCAATTTGTACTGAACATTAATGGGCAAAACCGAAGCCGGCACAGGGATTTCTCTTGATTCGACGCATTTTCGGCAAAAAAAAAAAAAATTGTCTTTCAAACAAATATTCCCCCGATTCAGTCTTGAAGAAGCATTCTGCCAAGTACTGCACAACAAAACGTATAAAACTGTCCAATCCAATGATACAAAAGTTACATTATTATATTAAATGTTTAATTTGAAATGAATTTTTATACTCAGGGCAAAACTTTTGGTTCACCCCATACATTACAAATTTTAAAGTTAAAGCAACCGAAAATGCATACATGCTATAACATTATTAATACAAATCACTGATAATAAAGAGCATGTTTAACCCTTTAACTGCCACCGAAGTGTATACACGTCTCGTGTGTTTAATGCCCTAGTACACGACTTTCCGAAACACGACACCTCTCTTTGACTGCTATTTGTAAAACCATTCCGAAAGCTCTTAAAAAGTAATAAAATTATCTTGAAAATGTTTGCGATTTACTTATTTCAGAAAAAAACTTGTTTACTTGTGCCATTTCTTCGCCTCCCTCCCCCCAATAGACCGTATACTCGCGCCTTTGTGAAAAATGGTAGCATTGAGAAGCGAATCACGTAACTTTTATTTCGCACTTAAGGTGTTAATGAAACGTGCTTCTTTACATTAGTTTAATATAAACTTCAAATGTCTAGAAAACGTAAGTCATCATTAAATAAATTTGAACTGAACTTTTAGTATAAATGAGAGAGAGATTAAATTCACAAAGAAAGCTTAAGCTTATTTGTAAGCTTTTGTTAATATATTTATCATAACCTAGAAATTAACTATCGAATTTGCTGATATATATTGTTACAAATTTGTGTAAAATAGTACAAATAATTTGTATGTGGATGTGTAATGCCTTTATGTATATCTTACTCTAAATTAGATTTAATTTACGTTAAAATTGTAATATTCCATAGCAATGCCGTCCCGTACGTTATGATGGTGATTCAATGGGAGGTTGGGAAAATCTTGGCGATTGATCCAAGTTGGCGTTATTTTTGGAGACCAAATTAGTGACTTTGGTGACAGTTTTGGCGACTTGGCGATCATGTTGGTGACCTATTTTGGCGAGTTCGGGACTCTTTGTGAATTCTTCTAGAAATTAGTAGAAAAATACACTAATTTTAAGATCTATGACGCAAGCGGTTCTTTCTCGAATTATCCGTTAGGGATTTAAACACATAAAGAGCTCGCCGGAAGTGGGTCAGTCTGGTTATAATTAGTGATCAGTCAGTATTGCTCTGATTGTTGAAGCGATTACTGATTACTTCGGCTGTTGAACGAGTGATTACTTGTGAATAATATTTTATATACGTGTATTTTAAACACCGATAATTGTGTCTGAGCGCTATTGAAGGCGAGAAGACCTTCTGAGATTTATTTTGTGAATATTGCTGCTGAATTCTGTGTTTCAAGGATTGGATTTTCTACAATAAATTATTATCGCTTTTAAAGAACTGTTTTGTTCTTTGCGACTCTATTCTGCATAAAATCCTCAAACCCCGGATCAACGTAACAATATTTACGTAGACGCGTAATATTGGAATTAAAGAACTTTAAGAAAAATTATTATAGTTACATTATACATTGATTCTAGCAGACAAGGGCTGCATCTCTGTTCGAACTTTGTGTTAGACCAGTGCTTTAATGACCTCAATTTTATACCGGAGACAAATTATCAAGAGAAGTATTACATTTTGTATATCTTATATTTAAGTTAGATAAGTATTATATTTAATTCTAATCTTTAAATTGTAACAGATTACAAACTTATTTTTACTTATATTAAATATTTATTTCCTCAATCATCATTTTCCATCCCTTCCAATCCATCCGAATTTTTTGCGGTGACAGAAAAATATAGATCTTACTTAAATATAGAAAAATAAATAAAAGTGTCAATTTCTAATATCAAGTATTCATTTTAAAAGTCAATACAAGTCACTAGTAATTATATATTAAACTTCTTCTTAATTTAGTATTGATAATTATCAAGTGCATTGTACATTGAAAATTTACTTATAAGTATATTATATGAGTGAAAATATGTATTTTATTTTTTTATTATGTCAGAATGTAATTTTTTTTACTTTCAGTTAATTAATAATTTTTAAATAATCTTTTATTTTCGACTTTTCATATGATCGCCCTTTGAAGGTTATCACTCCACCTAGGGAGGCACTACCCCCAGTTCGAGAACCACTGAATTAGATAAAGATAGTAAACGCTTGATTTTCATCTTTTTTTCTAAAAATTAAGAAAAGTGAACATTTTTAAAAACTGACAGAATGTTTTCAATACGAATAACTTGAGAGAATAATAAAATTTGTAGCAAAAATAAAAATATAACATAACTATTTAAATAATTTGCAGTCTTTGTATGGAGCAATTTTTCATACATAACATCAAACAGAAAATTCATTTTTTCGTGTGTGATAATGGACCACTAATATATACTGAGAGAATCCTTAATAATATAAACGTGAAAGTTTGTGTGGATGTTTGGTACTCTTTCATGCAAAAACAAGTGAATGGATTTTAATGAAACTTTGCAATAATATAGCTTATACATCGGAATAACACATAGGCTATAATTTATTGTCTGAAGTGTCCAAAATATAACGATAATTGTGTAGTAAGTAGGAAAAAATTCTGCCATAGGCAAAAAAGCATGCGACAACATATATCTATCTTTTATGTGTGAAGTAAAACTTTGCATTTTGTTTTGTCTACGCCAGGCACCAGGAACTGCGAAAGCTTGAACAGACGAAGTGTGAGGCTGATTACGATTTAAACATAAAATAAACCCAACATAAAGTAATATTAACATATTACACTTCCAGATATAAATTATTTATACTATTTTAAGCGTTCTTTACACAAAATTTGTAACAATCTGTTACTTTTGCTGAGCAGAGATCAGCTTAGGAAGGTGTTTTCAAAAATCGACTCACAAGAGAGTTACGGGAAGTTATAGGTAAAAAAAAAAAATCCTTTTTATCAGCTATTAAATCTACAGACTTAAAATTTAACAAATAAAGTTTTTATTTTTCATTATTCAGCTGAGATATGCATAAAGCTTTTTTTTATTGTTTAATTTGCAATTCACGTAAAATTAATTCATTAAAAACTTATTCATCCTTCAATCTGCATAGTTTAATTTTCAATTCCCCCGTGCGAAGAATCAGTGTAACAGTTAGTATTTCCATAAATGCCAAATCTCATCTACATTCAAAATATTAATATGAGGTTCGTTCAGAAAACATTCTATCATCATCTCAATTATACACTTCAGTATACGAAGTATCACATTTATCCATCTCGTAGAGTTCAGTGCTTGCGCCAGAAACATCTGCCCTATTTGTTAAAGCCCTAATTAAATTTCAACGTTTCGGTAACCTATAACAGAAAAGGATTTTCTGGCTTTATTACCTCTCAACATTTGCATAGAGAGAATCGAGGATTACACTGTTCCGACTTAATGCCCTATAATCTCTGTCCTCTTCCTGAAGTGGGCCCCCTTTCCCTAACAACACCTTACCGAACAGTGACAAAGGCCGCTGGAATGTTGTTGAACGATGTTCTTAAAAGAGTGGTTGAATGAATTTTGATTTGCAAGGGAATATTCCTCTTGGGAAACTAGAGATGATTATCAATAAGTTTGAGGTCTACAATTTTCAACATATGACCTTCTGATATTAATTTAACGAATAAATCTGCTACAGATATGTTGCTGTATATTAATGTAAACTTTATGGCATTTAAAACAGTTTGTCGAAGATTCTAATTATGTAAAAGGGTGAGATATTATTGGACATACTGTTAAAGAATCCATTAACATAACATTAAGAAACATATATGTATGATGCTAACAATAGGATTGATTCTTCAGTAAAAGTGGTTTACTTATGAAAATTTTGTACCTTTTTTTTTATCTGATTTTGCCGTTTATAATGTTGATGGAGAATAGTATCTGTTAGGTTTCGTTGGTACTTATAAATATCTGTGTATCTTATACGCTTAAAGATTAAACTAGAAATTAAAATGAGTCTATTCCTATCGAGTTAAGCGAAATAATGAAACATATTTTTACATTTAAAATATCGATTTTCAGGAAAAAACCTTCGGAAAGTTTGCATGCATAAGGTTAACATTATACGTAAAAATATCTATTTAATTCTAAAGCATATAATTGATTTGAGTTTTATGATTGACTGAAGAATATTAAAACGATTCCTTCATTTCGAAGAAAAGTATCAAGTAAAAATTTCGAACTTCAGTGTGATGAAAATGCTTGCTGAACAAAACAATGTTCTTTTTCAATGCCTCTTCTTTTAGCTCACTCTCTCCTCTTTAGCTCACTATATATATATATCTTGTTCAAATTTTCAATCACTAATAAAATACTTTTTAATCATCATCTGAAGTTTAAATGCATTTTTTAAACTTGTAGTGGATGCCACTTGACGTTAATATCGTTTTTTTTTCAAATATTAATTCATTAATTAAATTTTATTTTTTAATTTAAAATTTATTCTGTATTATTTTTGCGAAGTTAGAATTATCTACAACAGATGGCGCCAATAGGTTTTTCTAATTAAGTAGGAACTGGCTTTAAATTTATTTTTTTATATTACTTGTTTAATACTGAGTTAGTTTGATATTGATAACATATGTAAAAAAATAAATCAATTTTCTATCTTGGAGACCCTTTAGTGTTAAGTAGTCGCAATTAACGGAATCATGATGTAGATCAAAATAAATTTCTATTAAAAAAAAACGTGCACAAAAAAAAAGTGATTCAGAAAATATGCTATCTACTCCTAATACCACTAAGGCTCTTTTGTATAGAGAGGTTGATGCACCTTAAATCTGTCCTGGCGCAAAGCCCTCACATTTTCGTCTCTTGACCGCAAATCATTGTTACAAGGTCCATCCCTAATAGTCCTCGCGTTGCATTAGAAAAACGACACTAATAAAAACTAAATCAAAATCAAAAAATATATTTAAAATTTATTTCTAAATATCATACATTCATCCATTCAAGCTCGACTTATATTGAACAAGAGTAATTGTGTGATTAGTTCATTTGAAACTTTTTACCTAATTATACTGAATAACATGAGGATAGATATAGTACAAGTTTGCGTGATGCAAAGCTATTGTGAGACAACATGAAATTGCAGACTTATCACATTTCTATCAAAATTATGAAATCCGTCGTTATAATAACGCAGTTTCAAATTGTGACATTAAAACTCAAACCAGATAGTAGAGACAAAATTAAATGACTTCTAAGATTAAACATAAATCCTTTATTTTAACGCGTAAACATACTTAGAGACAATTACACACACATCATGGATACAGTTCATGTTTCTGCCTCAAGACCTAAATACGCACTTCTGAACATTGGCGCCAAGCTAATAGGGGCACGCTTATCTCTTATTGTGAAATCGCTTCACTTCATTTGCTTTAAAGCTTGTTTCATTTCAGCTTATTTTTTCACAATATACTCCACTCTCTTTAATCTTGGGAAAAAGATTCACATTCGTAAAGAGTTTGGTTCAAAAGCTCTACTCAAAATGGTGTTTGAAGCATCTTCCTGATGAAGAGTGCTTTTGAAGTTTACCTCATCAGGATGGTACATTTTTAACAGAATAAGGAACTAGTTCTTCCAATTTCTTTTAAATACATCTCATATCCTACTGCTGTAAAAGTAATAGAGTTTGAGATTATATTCTTTATCTAAAATGTAGATAGCTTCCAAAAGGAAGTACAATGTTCTATGTGATACACACTTTAACCTTGACTTAACATCATTGATATAAATCTGTAAGATGCCATTCAAAAGTTATACATTCGCTGAGAAACATTGCATATAGAACGACAAGAAGGGAGCTGCTGATTGAAATGAAATTTAAGGCCAATGAAGATACAGGTAAGAGATTCACTTGATCTCAGAATCAAAAACAGTGTGTACAATTTGGCAAATACAGTAATACAGTACAACTTCAGTAGAGCATTTGACCTCTTTCTGCTACAATACATAATGCAACACGGTCCATAGTTAAGCTGTTTAAACGTCGAATGTTGTCCGGAGGCAGATGAGCCTAGAAATCTTGAATAGCCATCTCTAAACCATGTACAGATTGACACGATGGCTCCTGTCAATACACCTCCAACATGCGTCGACCGGAGTGTAGTTTTCATGCTTCCTCCGTAAAACTTGCTTTATTGCACAAAATGTCTTCACACTCGTCTCTATCTGGCATTCTTTGATTACTAAAATACTTCTAGAATCTAAATGTGATTGTAACGTTCAAGAATCTTCCATTGTGTGCAAGAATTTACCTAGTTATCCCACATGATCTCTTATACAAGTACAAAATATTTTAAATAAAAACCGTGAATAAAGAGTGGCTAGCAATTATTCGACAGTCATTTAGTTTATGATCTTTGCGTACTATGTGACACATTGTTCTTGCCAATTGGACTGCCTTGGGGCCTCCATGTCATTTAATTTGACACTGCTTGGAACGCTGTTGATCTCAGAAAATTTCTAAATTCATCGATAAACGAATGACCTTTTAACGTCTTAAATGTTTAAAAGCCTTGAACATCTCCAACGGACTCTTCCATTTTTCATATGCTTATTCCAAATGTTGAGGTTGTGGCTGGTTTAGAAGATCTTACCTGAAAGACTACAATTTTTAAAAAATATTTAACTCCAAAGACGAAATTAAAACTCGGCATACACGTTTAAGTCACAGCAGACGCATTAGTTCTTGTATCCGAACTAATGGCACAACTAGGCATGGGACCTAATGCCTGATCGCAGCATCCCTGCAGGTTATGTGGTTATGTGCAATGGTGGTACTAAATTTAAATTATTTTTCATACTAGACATCCTTCAGCTACTACAGTGATTCTCAAACTTTCAATATTTGTGACCCAATATTCAATCATTACGCCCACATCTATTCAATAACAATATATTAAATTCAATAACACTATACCTTGACGCTGAAGCTACAATATACTTAAACCGGCATATATAAACGTCTCACTCAGCCAAAGCATTAAATGCCCTGCATATATATATATATATATATACATCTTTCCGAAATACGATCTTTGGGCACTGCTATCCATAAATTTTTTCCGAAGGCTTTGGAATACAATACAAGGACCTTGACAGTGTCTAAGAAGGATTTACTTATTTCAGAGAAGGTTTTATTTACTTATTCCTTTTAATTTCTCTCCCCCATCCCCCAAAAGTCATCACATACGCGCGTTTATGTGGAAAACGGTGTCATTGGGGAGTGAATCGAGTAACTTTTAACTGGCAGTTTCAGGATTAATTATAAACTGAACAAATTATCAAGATAAGTGTTATAAATGGCAAAATGTAAAAATGTTATAAATGGCAAGCCCATGGGTTCAATGGTAACTATTAAACTTGTTCTTAATTTAGTGTTGTTAAATTAATTATAAAATACATTGCGCAGTACTGATATATTTATAAATGTATTATATCAGTGTAAATGTGTATTTTTCTTATTCTGTCAGAATGTATTTTGTTTGTTTACTTTCAGTAAATTAATAATTTTTGTTTAAATTATCTTTTGTTTTTCATACGAATATCACGCCGCCCCCCCGCACACACACATTTTGAGAAACTTGGAGCTACTCTGTAAACTTTCACGATTTTAGACTAGATGCTTTCTTGGTGCACAATATTCAATGTTCCTGAGTGTATATATAATGCCAGCAAATAGAAGAAAGATGAGTTTATTTTCCCCGTACAATGATACGGAAATGACAATTTCGAATTTCTGAGTTCATTTAATCTCATTTGGAAGAAAACTTGATGAACATAAATCGCTTGGAAAATCTAGCCATTCGAAGTTAACTTAATTAGGTGATTTTAAATTACCAGCCGATGTTTCAGTTTTAGAACAGGTCTAAAAAACTTTAATTGTTCTTGCTACGAGAAGAGCTGAAATCGATCTTGTAACTGGATTCGCACATAAAATTCTATCCCTTTAAGGCAACATAAATTGGGAAAGTTTGTAACTAGTCACATACTTCGAAGAACATAAAATAAAATTATATCTTCTGCATATTAGCTTTGCTCATTTCAATAATAATAAATTATCATTCGTCTGGAGATGAGCTATTTTTACTGATTGTGTTATTGAAATGTCATTTCTTTATCTTGGAATTTTTGCTAAAATAAATTAGATGGTACGTTTCTGAAACTGCTCTCAGCATGATTTCAGTTACATTTATCAAGAGAAAATTCTTTTTAATTCACATCAGATATGGTCATACAGGTAATACTTTGCTTTAAATCTGAATAGCCATACTTTTTATGCTTTTGTTGGATTTTTTTTGTGTGTGTGTTTCTCTAACTGGGGGTGCGCCCACTTAGGGAGGTGGAATAACTCCACGAGAGGAGGCTCGAGCATATTGAAAAGTCGAAAATAGAAGATTATTTAAAAAATTATTAATTTACTGTAAGTAAACAACAAAATACATTCTGACATTAATAAAACATAAAATGCACATTTACACTAATACAATACACTTAAAAATACGTCAGTCTGTATAATGTATTTTATAATTAATTTAACAATACTAAGTTAAGAACAATTTTGATAATCACCAGTGACCTTTTGGTTTTGAATTAAAACCTATCTTGATAAGGTGTGTGATCCCTTTTTTGCCGATTAAAAGTTACGCGATTTGCTTATAAATGCCCCGTTTTCCACGTAGAAGCTCGTATGTGATGGTTTTTTTTCCCGGGGGGGGGGGGGGCATAATGAATAAATAAGGAAATCCTCTGATATAAGTAAATCCACTGCAAACACTGTCAAGGTCCTTTTATTGGCTTCCAAAGCCTTCGGAATGATTTTATGTGTAGCAATGCACAGAAAAGATCGTACTTCAAAAAGACGTACATATACGTACAGAAAATTAATTCTTTAGTTGAGCGAGACGTTTATATACACTTTTGGTACTTAAGACGTTAAGGCTGTCTCCGGTTAATGTTGAAGAATAGGATCCGAATTAGGTACATTTCTTCAGATATAAAAAATGAAAAATTAATATTACATCCTGGCTTCACTATCCTTAGAGAACAACATATTTTATCATTCTTCACTTTTTTGAGCGAACTGAGCCATTTTTTCTGGCGTAAAATGTGTTTCGCGTTTTTTCTCCTAAACCGTAATGTTAAATGAGTTGTCCTTTCACGTGTTAAAATGAAAAAAAATAATATTCACGGAATATTTTGAAATCTTAGAAACGCTGTATTGTTAACAGATGTATGAATTGTAATGTTGCAAATTTTGATGGAAATTGTAGAATTTTTCTGCCTGAAAATGTGCTCAGCGTTTTGTTCAGGCTCTCGTACTTTTGCTGAGAACAGCCTTAAAATCGTATTTTAGCTTTAGCGTCAAATTATAATATTATTGAATTAAATATATTGTTATGTATGGAGGAGAGGGACGCGATGAAAATTATGACTGAAAATTGGGTCGCGAATATTGAAAGTTTGAGAAGCACTGCTCTTAAGATCATATGATCTTATTTTAGACTCATATTTGCATAATCTATATATCTTTTCCTTGAAGCCTTTTTTTAGAACTTTTCAATCGTAGACTTCTATGTGATACATAAAATTTTATGTGTATTATAGAATGAACAACAGTCATATTTGTTAGGCGCAATATTCAGACGAGGAATTTGTAACACTATTCACTAAGAAATAGCTCATAAATTCTATTATAAAATGAAGAAAAATGATGAGAATTTAGTTCTTGGATATCTTTAATACTATTACATTGAAGAAGTTTACTTATACAAGCAGTGTGCCTCATTACTGTATAACAAGATGGCAATAATCAACATGGGACTGCAGCGGCATTTTAAAATTCTGTGAACTGTGTAAGCTTAAGATTTAGTCGGGGATTTCATGTGTGGTATTTTCCATTATTCAGCAGAACGCCATTATCTCACCTAATTGGTTGATTCACTTATGAACTCGAAGTAAAATTGAGGCATGAAGACATAAGAATATGGTATTGAAATGAAAGAAGACACACAGACTTAGTGGGATCAGAATAAGTATTCAAACATAACAGTAGCTTTAATATATAAGTATTTTTTTAAGCTCGTATAAAATATCAACAAGTAATATAAAACAAAATAATTCAATACCTACAAAAGGTCAAGATAGAAAAATTTTATTTAAGTTACTTTTTATACTTATAATTATAATTAATATACATATGTGTATATACAAATGACAGAATCATAATATTGAGTGGCAATTAATTTTTACTAATTATCATTGAAGTATCGTATTATCATCCAAAACAATTGTGTATAAAAAATGTCAGTGTTAACTGAATGCTTTAAAACGTGGGGAAAAAATTGTTTTAAAATTTTGACTCAAGTCGCTAAAAATGAAGCCAACGGGGCTGTATCTGTAATTCTTTAAATAACTAGTTTCAGTCAATTAATTTTTATTAATTACAATTAAGTTATACCATATTGTCATCCAAAGTAATCATGTATATAAAATTTCAGCTCATTTGAGCACTTTAAAATGTACTTTATTAACGATTGAAAATTTGAACAAGATATAGGAAGAAAATGAACTAATAGTAGGAACTGAAAAATAATTATGCGCACACGCGAGAAGAGTTTCATTCTACAAATTAAGATGAAATATAATGTGAATTTAGGTTGAATATGCACTTGAGTTATATTATTCTTATTTTGCTTTATTATTATTTTATCTATCTTTTATTATTTGAATACTACTATTACTAAATGATATCTACACTCATTTAATCTGAATGATGCACTAACGCATGTTGATAAGCTAACTACATTTCAATCGAACTAATATATGATCAATTGCGAATTCCTTTATTCTGCTCTGGAAATCAGTTAGATATAAACCAAACGATATATTTAAAAACACGCCCGAGTGAATTGAATATTAAATTACATCAGGGAAGACGATAAATAATAAAAAAAAATCGCGAGACTTGATCAATAGTGCTTTACCGACATTAACCTAAGAATCTTTTAAATAATACATCTAACTAGATAATATACTAATTGTTATATTCGTAAAGTATTCCATTATAATTATTCAAATATCTTTATGCATTTTAGTTTAATACACATTAAAAATTAAGAATAATATCTTTCACATCAAAAAGAGACTAGATTTCATTTTCGAAAACTTTTTATTAGCATGCATTTGTTGATATATAACAAAGTCAGTGTTCTATTTTATGATTTCTTGAGTACAATTTATTTATATAAGATTCGACTGAAAATTCCAAAATAGGTTGTTCAACATTGTAAATTCTAGCACATATTTCTTCATTTTTTTCTAATAATGTTAAAGAAATCATATCAAAGAAAGCCCGAAAATCAGACTCTAGTGGTTATGGGCATCAGCTCGTGGTCGAAGTGTGGTGGCTTAAGACCCACTGTGTGGAAGGTGCGAGAGAATATACCAAAGCTCAATGTCTTAACGTTGATATGATGAGATGTGGTAATTAGGAGAGAGGATTCTAGAGAGAAAGAGCTCTGGTGTCAACCTCGTCACTTGACTAAGGTTCAAAATTACGAGGCCCATAACTGATAGCCCTCGTGTTGCTTTATAGTGCAACGATAATTATTCATACATTCTCCCAAAATCAGACTAAGAACTCAATTATTTTATTTTATCGAACACACATTAACGTCTTTTAATTTAATACAATATTGGCCATTAAAATTTCTTCACCAGGAAAAAATGCAGATAACAAAATGATATTTATTGGACAATTATATTATACTTGAAATAACAAGTGATTAAATTTTCAAAAATTTAAGATTCATAGATCCTTAGCACAATCAGTACCCATAACAACCACCTCTGGCAGTTATACAGAACTGGCGCCTGGGCATTGACTCAAAAAGAGATTGGATGGCATGTTAAGGGAAAGTTTATCACCAGTAGTGACTTGCGTATGGTGATGAGCCAGTCGCTCGGTAACCATGGACTAAACTTTTTCTATTGGTAAGAGGTCTGCTGAACGTTCAGCCTAGGGCAACAGCCGAACATTTTCCGTATCAAGGAAGGTCCGTAAGATACCGGCAACAGGCTGTCGTTAATTATTCTGCTGAAACGTAGAGTTACACAGGGCTCGAATAAAGGGTAGAGCCACGGGTCATAACACACCAGAAATATAACATGCACTGGTCAAAGTGCCATCAATGCGAACAAGAGGTTACCGAGACATGTATCCAATAGCACACCACACCATCATGCAGGTATGAGAATGACCAGTACAACAATCACGAATGAACGCTGCCAATTTCGGTTCACCAGGTTGCCGCCAGACACGGGTGAGACCATCTTGATTCTATAAGCAGAACCTGGATTCATCTGAAAAAATAACGTCTCGCCATTTGTGTGCCCAAGTTCGTCGTTGATCACACCACTGAAGAGGCTGCTGTCTGTCATACAGCATCAAGTGTAGCTGCAGTTATGGTCTCCAAGCTGAGAATTCATGCTGCTGCAAATGCTGTAGAACTGTTTGTGCATACACTTATTGTCTTGCAAACGAGCCTAATTCTAGATCCAGGGCTCGTGAATTGGCTGCATGATCTATTAAAGCAATGCGGGTAACATGTCTGTATTCTCGGTTGTTAGTGATGGGGGCCGTTGAGATCTATCTCGGCGTTCCATATTATCTCGAAACAATCAATTCCATATTCTACTAACAGTCATTGGATCTCGACCGACACGAACAGCAATACTGCGATGCGATAAACCGCAATCCCCGTAAGCCACAATTTGATCTTAAAATCAGAAACGTACTGGCACGCATTTCTGCTTCTTACACGAGGCATCACAACCAATTTTCACCAAGCAACAACTTTCAAACGCAATTTGTGTATGAGAAACCGACTAAACAATTTCCACATTTAAACACATTGTAGGTGTTGCTACTGAGGCCTTCTTTGTCTGAATGCGCTGAAAAGCTAGTCATTCGCATATCATAGCACCTACTTCCAGTCTTTTAAATTTCTCGTCTGTAGCATACCGCCTTCTTGGTGTAGCAATTTTAATGGCCAGTACTGTAAATATATAAAAAATAACTTGTAATAAAATGTAAATAACAACTATATTTTTATTAAATATAATAGTATACTTCTAAATGTAAATATAGAATAAGTACTTTTCTATTAACGTCAACGACTATATAAATGAATTACAATCTGTTTTACATTTTACCTAAATTCATTTAAAATAATCTCCATATATATCTGTTTTATTCGTTCCTGTTACTTTTTACGCTATATTTGAGCTTCATTTCGAATATATTTGCGAATAATTGATAACACCCCCCGCGGGGCGCAAACACTACAAAAAGTTGAATCCACAGAACTGATTAAAAACATATTAGACAATAAACATGTCGAATAAAATTTTTTACAAAAATTTTAAGCACCTCATAATTACATTAGATAATAGATTGTTATCATCTGGGGGAGGGAAGAAAATATTTCGAAAAATATTGTGAAAAAAAAATGTATGCCTTACTTGCAAAAAAATCAAAATCATTTTTTTTTCTTTTTTTTTTTATTTTTGTGTGTGTGTGTGTGTGGGTGTTTTTTTTTTTTCATATTCAACGGAAACTCTTCAGATTCAATTTTCTCAATCATTTTTTTAACATATAGCTGAAAATATTTAAAATGACTCCTATATTTTAGAGTTTAATCTTCATCTTTGCAGAAAAAGAATTTTTTTCTGTATGCCCTGTAAAATCCCCATATTAAAAAGCAAAACAAACCATTCTTTATTATGTGTCTCCTATGATACTAAAATCTTCATTTAGGTGGTTTAGTTTATTTTTTAAAAGAGCGACAGAAAATTATTTCTTTTCTTGATATTTTTTTTTTGTAAAAAAAGGGGAGAGAGAGAGAGAGTTTATTGTGGAATTTCAATATCCATTAAATCATTTTTTAAAAAAACAACGCCCTTTAATAAGCAGATACAGTATGATTAATTTTAAAATAAATTTAACATTCGTTTTTTCTTCTATCAAAGTTTAGGAAAAAAAAGGCAATTTCAATTCTAATCTAACATTACATCCAAGAAAAGAGGAAAGATAGTAAAATACATATTCCTTAATTGAAACATCTGAAAAAAAATGTAACACTCTTTTTGATTAATGGAATCTCAAAACTTTTCATGTTTAAATAGAGCAAAAGGTCAACTCAAGAGCATATTTTAAAAATAACAATGTATTAAAAGAGGATTTAAAACATTATTAATGTAAGAAAATTTGAATAAATTAAATTTTGTTTTAAATTTATGAAAAAAAATTGAGTAAGCCAAAAAAAGTGATCGTTAAACTGAAGAAAATAATTTCGACTGTGTATTTTAAAATTTTGTATTATTTGTTTTAAAACTTTATCAAACATAGGAAAAATTAATATAGAAATAAATTAATAAATTGTTCATCAAAAATATAATACAAGTGTTATTTAAATTTTAATAATTGTAGAAATTATTTACTTTTTATTATTTTTGCAATATTTTGTAGCTTAATATTTTAAAATGAGTGTATTTTTTCTAAATAATACTGTCGCTTGTATGCTTTCAATTATGTTTTTATGTACATTTCCCCCCTTTGGTCTTATTTTTTTACTATAACCAGATGTGTCTTGATAATTTTTCTTAAATTCTATGTAAGATACATGTTTACTGATATTTTTATTTCAATTTGTTTTAATAACGAGAAATTCTATTTTGGTAATATATTTCGTGTATTAATGCAGTGTAAGTATTATCACTTATAAATTTATTAATTATAATAATGAGAAACCTACCATATGCCTACAGAATTTTAAAGTAGTATTTTCCTAAGCAATTTTATGGCTTTGGATATGGTGTCTAAGATTAACACGTAAGATTTAAAGAAGAAAAGTAGGCCCAGAAATTTTCCTCCATGAGGATTAATATTAACTCAATCCACATAAATATCGTGTAAAACAAAAAAACGATATTCCAAATCCTCCAGAGAATGGTCTGCAATTAAAAAAAGTAATAAATCCTCTCCTAGGAGAGCAAGTTAAATTCCCAATCAAGCCAGTTCATTTAATTTCGATACGAAAAATACTCAAAAAGTCATTCCTTTTTCTTTTATGATCATTGTTTGCTGAAGAAACGAGTTATCTGTTTTAGGATAAGAAAATAGTGGAGAAATCGTGTTTTTTTTCTAATGCAGTTGTTCAATAGTAGTTTTTGACTGAAGTATTTCGACATAAGTTAAGTAATCATTTTTCGAAATTTTATGGGCTGTTTCTTTTTGAGCATTTTAAAGAGAAATTCCATGGATCTACTAGTGATAAATTGAAATTATATGGTACTTGGATGAGAATAAAAACTATTTATTTATTATCACAATTCTATCTTTCTAACCTACCGTATAGAGGGTGCTGATCAATGTTAAATATGTGGAGGCGCGACGTCCGCAAGTTGGTGTAAAGTTGCCAAAGTAGTTTGTTTCACAGAGGTTCAAAATTAGCCAGTTTGTCTCCAGCAGTGCTCGCGCAGTTTTAAATTGATACATTAAAAAGAAATAGTAGCCTTTTTCTCTCTTCAGTTGAACATACATTAGTCGTGAAGTGATCCAGTTACGTAAAACGGCAGAGTTTTGTCCTCTTGATAAAGGAATGAATGTCCCGTATTGTGCTATCAGTAAGAAAACAAAAGTAAAATAATAAAATTTATCAAGAGATTTTATCTCTCTTTTCCTTTTCTCTTGAGTTTTGCTCCAACAAACTATGGTGTATTTCGTTTATTCATCAACTCTTTCAGCAAGGAAAAAATGGATGCCCTGGATGATGTTAAACTTAACATCTAATCTTTTTCTTACTGGAAACGCCATAAGTTTTACCATTGTCGGATTCATCTTCCACCAGAAAGATGGGAAAATTTCATAGATAACAATGACAAATATGCAAGATTTTAGATCTTATACACTTATGTTATAATTTCATATTCACATGAAAGAGAAAGAAACTGTCTAAAATCTAAAAGAATTAAATTCAAAAAAACTAATAACACAAATTAAACTAACAAGGGATATCAAAAATTGTATGCCCAAAAAACTCACCAACGCTTTCAATAATACACGCTTACCAAAAATACGAAATCAGTTAAAAAAACACAGCATAAACCTTTTAAAATAACAACTAAAACTGTTTTTGAACTATAACGGGTTTTTGTAAAAAAAATATCGTACAAGCGGGAATCATTTTGAAACACTTTAAAATCAAGAATAAATGCAAAAACTACTAAAAAAATCTAAAAGAATTAAAAGTATCTTTTCATTTTTTTAAAAAAATATTCGTTAAATTAAAGTTCATTATTTTGGATTCTGTGATTTAAACAGGATTTCATTGAATTACAGAGCTTTTGTGAGTTATCGGTTTAATTTTTACCGTGACAGAGCTCTCAGAATGCTCAGAAATGAAACAGATTTTCTAATTATCATGAAACTGATTGTGAAAGTTTTTCAATTTATAAAATTTTTATATATATATGTTTTAACTATAACATGGTTTAATGGTGACTTCTTTGAAATTAAATATTTAGCAGGTAGAAAATTATTCGAATATAGTACTGCAATTGTATTCAGTAAATCTAAAATTGTGTACTAATAAAACCATGTCGGAAAAATGAGTTTTTTTAAAGCGAAGATAAGAAGTTAGTTAAAGGGATGGAGAACCATTAAAACTAATTTCTAAAGTTGTTAGCTTAATAATCTGAAAATGGAATGAAGTACAGTAAATGACTGTTATATCTCACAATTTAAATATCGTTAAAAAAAACTAGTATATATATAAGCAGACTTTTTTTTTTTAAAAAAAATCAATTTTTTAAACAATTTATTTAAAATTGCTGCTTGTGCATTAGTTTTTAAGATATGTTCATAATTTTTGTTTTGTATATAGATGACCTAAAACAAAATATGTCTGTGCATCTATTTTAAATTCAGAATAAAATTTGACGTAAAAAAGATACATTTGCTATTTTATTCGTAATATTTCACCAATTATCACACATCCAAGGTATTCAAAACAACACAAAATATGAACAATTTAGTTTTTTAGAAAACTACTTCTCAAATTTTTGAATTATATCATCTTTCATAAGTTGTGAGAATTTTAAAGAGATATGACGTAATTTGAAACACAAGGAGTATTTTACTTGACAATGATAAGGGAAAATTTACGAACTAAGAAAAATACATTTTAATCATTTATTTGAGTAAAATAGAAAAATAATTCAGTGATTATTAACCAAAATGACAAAATTCTTTGACAGAATTGTTCTCTGAAATGTAAGGAATGTTGTAAGTATAAAAAAATCAAAATCGCAATTTTGACCAAAATTTGACATTGTGAAGGTCCACCATCCCCTTAAAACGTTGCTTAAAGGTACGAAAATATTGATACACTACAAATTAAATTTTTCAACAATTTGCCTGTTGATCTCTGGGAACTAACAAAAGTTGAATTGTAAGCAACAAGCATGTATTAAATATTGCTTATTTACATTTCACCACAATATTCCTCCCTCTCTATAGGGAGGCGAAAGTGGACTCCATTCCAGACTTTGTATTTGTGGACGTTATTAAAGCAGACCAATTGTGGTGGCTTTTGGCATAAAATGTCTCTTGCAGTAAAGGTCGGCTTGAGATGATCAGCTGAAACCCATCTCTTGATAGATTTAATCTAGATCTTAAAAAATTTGTCTTCTGAAATAATACTAATTGGGGGGACTTAGATAATATGGTTGAGTGATTTTTTAAATGCATCGTTATGGTGCCTATAAATGAATACTGATTATCGGTTATGATTAGAAGTCGATATCAGTTGAATCAATTAAAATCAGAGATAGCAGAAACCGCTGGGGTGTAGTTGTTCCTAAGAAAGCGAGGGAAATAAAACTTCAGGCACACATACACGTGGAGATTTGCATTTCACCACAAGTTCATAATGGAGATTTCACTAAGAAAATTAAGAGCCTTTATAAATGTTTTAACTTTTTGAAAATGACTATAATTGTGTTGTAAAATAGACGCGCTCGCGCGTATCATAAGTTTCCAATTTATAAGCAGCATGATAAATTTCGAAATCCATAAGCAATACAAATTTATGTTGACAGTATTTTTCAATTTTTAAGAGAACTTTGTAGTATGTATGTGTTAGTGATTTAACTTGTTTATTGATGGTTATACTATAAAAATAAAAACTAACACTTGAGTCGAGAGTTGAATCTATAACTTTTCTATCTGTTCTTAAACAGATCTAGTGCTTTGCGTGTATTTTTTTTTTAAATATTACCGGATATTTTTTTCTATCTCATACTGAATCAGGATTTTTCATCTTTCGCAACTAATATCTGGAACGAATTCCCAGTCGTAAGAAAGGGATTTCAGCTGTGTGTGTTAATATCCTTTTGGACACAGATTCAATTTCCTCTCACTCTGCAAATTGTCAAGAACTTTCTTATCCATCCATAAAACTGATAATTTTAAAAGGACCTGCAACTTACCGTGCTTTTTCAAAGAAAGACTATTACCCCCCAAGACTATTTCTTCCATTCTGAATATCTTGAAGCAATTTTTATGTTGAGGAATAAAATATTCTGCAATTGAGAAAGTGGATTTTTCTTCACATTCTCTGCCCCTTTTTTTCTTTCGTTTTTTGGTTTAAAATTTTCGGAAAGTATTTTACGCAGTGAGGTAAATATTCAAAACTGTAGATTGTCTCAAGCATGAAGAATAGGAAATTGAATTAAATAAATATATTTGAAATGTAAAATTTTTTTCCTGAAATAAAACAGATCTTCTCTAATCTTTGCAATGGGTTAATAGAGTCTAACCTCCAAATTTTCCGATTACGTGCACATTAACTCTTAAAATAAAGATGTTCATCAAACTTCGAATCAAAAGGCATATTCATAATAAAATACGAACTATTTTTTAACAAACTAATCGATTATGACAGGAAACACAAACTAAGTGATTATCGTGGTTTTTTTTTTTTTTGCCCTAAAATCAATTTATGAGGGTTTTCTTTCAAAATTCCATAACATCTCACAAGCAAACCGAACATTGACTATCAATTGAATATTTTCCATGTAATATCCAACCCCATTTTATCGAAGCGGGACCTCAAATAGAACTTCTAGTGCAGGCCATTTTGATGCTTTTACGTATTCGACGACAATATGTAGTATTTGTTTTACTCAATTTCCGCCTCAATAGTCAAACTAATGTTCAGATTTCAGTGTACTAAGCTTCTAGTACGTCGTTGCTTAGTGACTCAACTACTGAATAACGGGACAGATCGATAATTCTAGAATCTTTAAGAACATTCCGCACTTATGTCTGCCTCCTTGATGGGCCAATTAATAGCTTTCTCTCTCTCTCTCTCAAGATCCAACTTAAAGTGAGATTTGCTTTCATTGCACCGTTACGAAGCGAGGCAAACATTTATTTAGAATGCTGATTAAATGAGGGGACAGTCATTTTGAGTCTTAGCATCCCCATTAGTAAGTTGTTCCTGATTTATTCTTAGTCTATAAGGGATTGTCTTGATTTTTTTAAGGAAAAATATAGAACGGGTTATTTCTGGTATAAATGAAGGCTACATAATGATTAAACAGTTCTTAATAGTTTAAGTTTGGACACATAAATATATAATAAATAAAGTTTTGGACATAGTTAGTTTGGATATATAAATATATAATAAATAAAGTTTTGGACACATAATTAGTTTGGCCAAATAAATATATAATAAATAAAGTTTTGGACACATAATTAGTTTGGCCAAATAAATATATAATAAATAAAGAAATTTATGTGTTTAGTTCGTCGGCTTCGGTGGCTCAGAAGTAGCATGCCCGCTTTGTAAGCCTAAGGTTTCGAGTTCGACCTGGCTGCGGTAGAACAGTGGTCAAATTATCGGATCAGGGCAGGCATGTCATGAGTTCGAGCCCAATACCACTAAAGACCCGCCGTGTAGGGCAGCGATGCACGTTAAATCTGTCGAGAGCTGAAACGTCCTCCCGTTGGTGTGGTAGTTAGGAGAGGGGGTACCAGCTCAAGAGTCGTCCACGTCACTTGACCATAGTTCAAAATTGCGTGGTCCGTCGCCAAAAGCCCTTGTGTAGCTGAACAGAGAGAAGTTAATATTCACTCATTCACTCACTCACTCGACCCGGCTGGACTCGTTAGATTTTTTGGATATAAAAATCGTAGGCATGCTTGTCATATGATTATGTGGCATGTAAAAGATACCTTGAGTATCAATTTGGCAATGGTAGTCTCAGCAAAATAAAATTATTGCAATATTTAGCATCCGACGAGAGTTAAAATTGGATGAATTCAATTGTCAGAATTTGGTAAAGTCACTATTTGATACGGGGCGCCACCAATGAAATGGCTTCTACTCTAAGGGACTTTCCATGTCTGTAAAGGCTTAGTTGCTAATATGTAGTCCATTGGGAAAACTTTTTTCATACTCTTTTAAGCAGTAACGAAAAAAACGAGAATACCTAATTTCTTTCGCATATCGCAGGTTCAAGTCCTGGTACCTCTGAAGACTGAGCTCCAGTGAAGAGAAGCTGATACACGTTACATCTGTTGAGGCTCAAAGTCCTCGCATTGGTGTGGATTTGGTAGCTTGCAGGTGGGAGGCAGCTAAGGTCTCATCCTCGTCATTTGTGTGGCCGTGGTAGCCTAGTGGTCAAGGTATCGGATCGTGGCTGGCATGTCACGAGTTCGAGACGAGTATCACCGAAGACCCGCCGTGTAAGGGCGCGATGCACGTCAAATCTGTCGAGAGCTCAAAAGTCCTCCCGTTGGTGTGGTGTGGTAGTAAGGAGAAGGGGTACCAGCTCAGGTGTCATCCACGTCATTGGACCATGATTCAAAACTACGAAGTCCGTCGCCAAAAGCACTTTTGTAGCTGAACAGTGCGACGTTAAGGCTGTCTTTGGTAAAAGTACGAGAGCTCTAACTAAACGCGAAGCACATTTTCAGACAAAAAAATGACCCAGTTTCCAGAGATATTTGCCATATTATAACTCGTACCTCTGTTAAGAATATAGTGTTTTTAAAAATTTCAAAATATTCCACGAATACTTTCTTTTTTATTTCAATACGTGAAGGCAAAGTCCATTTAACATTACGGTATTTTATAAAAAAATGCGAAACAGGTTTTATACCAGAAAAACTGAATCAACTCGGTTAAAAATGGGAAGTTTGATAACAAATACTGCTCTCTAAAGGATAGTGAAGACAGAATATCATATTAATTTTTCATTTCTTTTATATCTGAAAAAATGTTCCAAATTCGAGTCCTATTCTTTAACATTAACCGAAAACAGCTTTAATATTCACTCACTCACTCACACAGGAACCCAAGTAAGCTTCCGAGTAATAAAAATATGGGTAAATATATGGTATGGTAAAATATGGGCATTATACCAATATAAATCCTCTAGTAAACGAATATATTTCTCACTTAATATCCGTTAACTTTAAAAGTATATAAAATATTTGATACATTGCAAAATTTAAATCTTTGAATGCATTAATGTTTGCTGATGAAACATTTAATGATTTTGATGTTATGATGTTTATGATTTAGATATTTAACTATCTTATTTATCAAAAATTTTATTGAAACATTTTGAAATATTCAGTTTATTAATATTATATTTTCTTAAATATTATTGAACGTTTCTTTTCCAATTAACTTTCTCGAATGTTTTTTTTCCATGGAAATATAAATTTGTGTATTTTTGTTATTAATAAGTAATATTTTTGTGTGTATTATATTACTATATATATCTAACATATTACCCGGACTTATAAAATTCACACAATCTAATCTTACACGCACGTGCGTCCTATACTTGTTTCTGCCACTGTTTTCTTCCGTTTGTTTTGCTAAAAACGGAGCTGGAATACATTATTCATGTAAACCCATTATTTTCGAGTATTTCTATTTAACAAAGAAGTCAGCGTTGTAAGATAAATTATTCATGTCTCTATTAAACATTTCCCCTGTTTTATTAATATTTATATATGTTGTATAATTTTACATAAATACGAGTTCGTAATGATGTAAGTGAATTATGAAGTTAACATGAAATATTCGTTTCTTAAATCACCATATATATTATATGAAAAATAATAAATATTCAGATTAATTTTCCTTCGAGATATTGAGGTTTCTATGTAGATTTTTTTTCGAAATTAGTAGACAAGATTGTACATGCATAAATAATAATAAATATACTAACAGTTTGTACTACATGTTGGTAATAGAAATTCTGAAGACAGTAAATTGAATAAATTTTGGTTGTATATTAAAAGTAAAATGTGGAATACCTTGGAATAATTGTGTAAGATATTTACATGAAAGTAATATGAATTTTTACGTCAATCTCTTTGTCATTAAGATGAAAATGTAAAAATAGTTTGTTTTTTTTCCTAATTGATGCAGATTAAAAGGAGTTATTAACAGATGTTTAAATTTCGATTTAATAACGTAAGCTCACAAACGAAACGAAAATAAAAATTATAACCTTTTTAATGAAATTGTTTTTAATTAAGTGATAATTTTTTATTATATATATATATAAACATATATAGGGGAGAGTGTGAACTAATAGTAGGAATTGAATAATTGCTATGATTCACTTGACTATTTTTCACGAACTATTTTTATTAGACCAACCATAAAATCAATGCAATAAATCAATCTTGTTGTTTCCGAAGATTTTAAAGGATTATCCAAATGTTAAGAAAGCTAATAGAAAATTAAGAAACAAAACTTGACATCAATGAAAATACAATACAACTATTTTGTAATCGAGTTGTTATAAACGGCATCTTACTTATGTCTATGATAAAATAAATTGTCCATTCACACGGAAACCTATCATTACAATTTGAAGTTTATATTTTTCTTTCCATTCAAAATGTACGTTCTAGTATAAGATGAAAAGCAAAATATACTTTAACTTTTGAGGAAAATAGCAGTTATTTTTGTTTTAAAAACTATAGTTTGGAAGATATTATGTAGTTTGTGTAGCGCAAAAACTTTTGTTTTGCAATCTATAAATTATTTGGCATGAATAATTGCAGTACTATATATATAATTCAAAATGTTATTGAGTAATCTCTCTAATCAATAGCAATGACAAAAAGAAATCGAATTTGTATTTTTAGTTTTGCAGAGAATTCGTGTTTTCCTATTCGTGCGCTATTTAATTTAAATGGAGCCTTTATGAATCGAAATATTAATTACTGTCATAAATTGCATTAATTTATGAGAAACATACTCTCAGTGTAAAATAACATTCAAAATTCTCTCCCAATTAAAGAGAAAATTAGTTTAGTTTTTAAACAAATAATATTCAGGCAATCATTCGATTCTTTCCAAGGGAACTATTGTATCAACTAAACACCTTTACTTTCAAAACTGATGAATAATATCTCCTGGGAACATATATTTAGTATTCAACTTCAGATAATAAGTCATTTATGCATTAGACTGATTATTACTTGTTCTGGAATAATTAATTCGGGCTAACAAATTCGGAACAGAAAAATTAGTGATTATCGAAACAATGAAATCAAATGTCAAATAAATACTTATAATTTATTCCTTATTTTGTGTTCCAGTTCAAGATTTTTTAGTAAAGTACTTGATTTTTGTAGAAAAAGAAAATTTCATTGTACATTATAGTGCATTTTTGCCATTAGGATTTATATTAAACTAGCTGGTATACCCGTTCTTCGCATGGGTGAATTGAAAAATTTAACAATACAGATTGAAGAATACATAAGTTTTTAATGAGTTAATTTTACGTTAATTGCAAATTAAACGAAAAAAAAAACTGTATGCATATCTCAGATGAAAAAAACAATAACATATTTGTTAAATTTTAAAGTTTGTAGATTTAATAGCTGATAAAAAGGGGGGGGGGGGTTCTGTTTTTATTTATAATACCTCGTCACTCTTATGGGTTGATTTTTGAAAATACCTTCCTAACCTGATATCTGCTCAGCAAAAGTAATACAAATTTTGTGTAATGAACGTTTAAAAGAGTATAAATAATTTATATCAGGATGGCAATACATTAATATTACTTTCTGTTATATTTAATTTATGTTAAAATTATAATATTCGCAAGCAACGCCATTCCTTACATTATTATGGCGATTTAATGGAAACAAGGCGAAAGAGCCAAGTTAGCATCATTTCTGGCGACCATGTTGGCAACTTGGCGATTGACTGAACGATGAAGAAGTGCATATGCTGTAGCGCCTGTTGGGAAGCTGCAACAAAGAGGATACCACAAAAACCTTCTCCATTTTGGGTTGAAAAAAAATAACAAATTATTTTTTACCATAACTTGCGGCTCGAAAATGTATAAATATATCATATTTATAATTAATAATATACTTAAATATACATCAAAAAGAGAGAGAAATAATTGATATAAACTTTATAAAGAAGTTGAATCGGTATTATGATACTCTTCTCTCGTTTATTTTATGGAAATTCTCATTTAGTTTATTTTATTGAGAACATAGACTACATTCTTGAAATATCTTGTAAGCAAATGTAATTGTAGTTTTACAAAGATGGCGGAAAATTGATAAAAGCAGCAAAAAATCAATCATTTCAACTTGTAAATGTAATTCTAATGCAATCAATAGCTATTACTCGTCAATCTCTTTTGAAAACCCACACATAATTATTTTCGATTTCTTTTAAAAAATCGAGTTCGAATGCATTTAGATTTTACAAAAAAAAATCCTCTTTTCTGCTGGAACTTTTTGTATAAAACTAGAAGAATTAGCGGATTTTTCGTTCATACATTTTATTTTTGGACCCATTTGTGTTTCAAGATGGACTGAATATCGACACATTCTGCCCATAGTATTATCGGTTCCACATTAAAAGAGAATACATTATAATGTCGACGAATTATCTCACTGTTGTGTTTCAGCTAGATATGTAATTATTTAGAAATTAAACATGTGTGTGTAAAGCTGCTGATGCATGGACATTTATGTTGCCCTATGTATAATTTTCAATGAAAGGATATTAATATTAGATTAAATTAATCTATATCAGTCTTTAAAAATCCTTATGTTTTAATATAATTTTCAAAATAAGAAATTAAAAATTAATAATACATAAACGATTTATTTCCTTTAGACAATTATGTAATTTTAGACGTTTCAAAGACGTTCAATGTCAAAGCTGTATTTTGAAATTAAGTACAAGATAATATCATGAGATTTCTTGAAATAGTTTGCAATTATATTTGTATTAATGGTATTAATGAGACTTTATGAAACCGTGAACAGGAAACCATTTTATAGATATGGCAAGTAAAATTGATGCAGTGATAAAAAAAAAAAGAGAGGAAGAAATTTTAAAAACTCACAAAATCTAAAAAATGCGTACAACTTTAAAATAAAAAAAGGAAGCATTTTATAAACAAAAAAACCAAGAGAATACACACTGTGAAGTATTGACAAATTGATGAGAAGCAAGTGACTTAATAAATTAAACTATTGATTTATTACATTTACAGCAGTGCTTCTCAAACTTACAATATTTGCGACCCATATGCAAGAAAAATTTTCATCTCCCCCCTACAATAACAGTGTATTGAATTCAAGAAGACTATACATTGATCCTAATGCTACAATACGACTTTAACCTCTTAAGTGCCACCAATGTATATAAAGGTCTCGCTCAGCTAAAGTGTCAACTGCCTCGGGCGTATATATACGTCTTTCCGGAATACGATCTTTTTGTGCTCTGTTATCCATAAAATTATTCCGAACGCGCCGGAATGCGATAAAAGGACCTTGACAGTGTTTGCGAAGGACTTATTTCCAAAGACTTTTTTTTTTTATTTATTCATTTTCTTTCGTCCCTCCCCACCAGTGCATCACATACACGCTTACGTGGAAAATGGTGGCATTGAAGAGCGAGTCACATAACTTTTAATAGGTAGTTAAGGGATTAGTTCTAACCCGTACAAATTAGCAAAATGTGTTAAATCATATATAATTTTGTCATATATAATTTAATATATGACAAGGCAATCGGGTCAATGGTAGTCAATAAACTCGTTCTTAACTTAATATTGTTAAATTAATTCTACAATGCATTTTACAGTACTGATAGATTTATAAGTGTATTATATCAGTGTAAATGTATATTATATTTTTGATCATCTCAGAATGATTTTGTTTGTTTACTTTCAGTAACTTTTAAATTTTTTTAAAAATAATCTTTTGTTTACGACTTTTCCATATGCTCACGGCCCCTTCGTGGAGTTATCAAGCACCTCTAGAAAGGCACACCCCGCAGTTTCAGAAACGCTGGATTGCAGACATTAATTACAATATTTACAGTTACATAAAGTGATTCAAGTTGTTGAAAATAAGAAATTTTTAGGTATGGGAAAAAAAAAATGGTTTTTTGAGATTCTAAACTTTCCATTTTGTGGTTTTCTTTTTCCCCACCTCGAACTTCACTAGAGTTTCTTCTCGCAGAAGGGAGGCAGCTGTTGTTTTTCTCTTGGCCGTCGGTTGTCGACGTGATGTCAGATGAAAGAATCCTACCACATTTTAGGAGTGCTGATATGTATATGTGAGGCATAATGATGAAAGTCGACCCTTGCATTTGGAAGAAAACGGACAAAAACCCTTGCAACAAAATTCTGTCTACAGTTGTGTAGTCGTGGTAGCCAAAAGATCCCATATAGTCACTATCCCCGTCACCTAAAAGAGATTCAAAATTATATAAGAGGTTTTCACCTGCAGTCCTAGAGTAGCTTCAAAGTAAAATATTAATACAGATCAATCAATCTTGTTTTGAAACTATGCTAAAAAAAGAAAATTAAGTATTTTACGCAGAATTAATTTGCAGGACAGAAAGTAAATTAACTATAAAATAAGTGTACATTGAATTAATTTTCGTAGGAATTAAAAGTAAAATTGATTGTCAAATTTGAATGTCTAAGTATTACAAACTATCTCTGTTTTAGAATACATATTTTTTCTAGATTTGTGAATTGCTGTCTTTATTCGAATTACGAAAATTAAAACGGATGTTATGCTATTTTAAAATACTAATTCTTTAATAATAGTATAAATAAACATTAAGCTGTTAATAACACGTGTCACTGAGTTTATGTCCAGTACTTGATTGTTCTTTACACATTTTTTACTCGTATGGATAAAACAAAAATACACATTTTATTGATTACAAAAATGGCTTTTAAGCCTTCTTATTTCGTAATGCAAATAAGCTGTCAAATTTGTAAGCAAAACGAGAAATTACTTTGTTTTTTCGTATTTTTTTTAAGTTCTTGTACACCATTAACTTTTTTTTAATCAGATATATATTTGAGAATAATTGCACAAATTAGAGGATTAGTACTGTACTTCAAAGAAATATCTGAAATAAAAACTATTTTACTGCACCAATTTGTCTTGTACAATTACATTTCTTCAATCATGATGAAAGCACCATTAAGTTCTGCATTCACTTAAGTCTAAATTTGCTTGGATCAGTTATGTTTGGATTACTGTAAGGGTATCTGACAGAATTTTTAATACAATTTAAACTAAACTATTTAAATTATTAATTTCTTTCTTTGACAAAAAAAAAAATTATGGCTGTTCAGCATTTTATATATTATAGACAAAAATAATGCATAGATAGCTAATCTTTAAATTACTACTTGTATTCCACCTTGAAAATCGATAAATATTTAAAATACAATCTCGAATAGATCTATCTATATTCTAATCGAACATACTGTATTATTTATGAGCAATCCTTGAATTCATGTATACTATAAGATATTCTTCCTTTATTTATTTTCTTTTCCCAAAATTTTAGTCCATAAATAAAATTCCTATTTCTTTCAAATGTTATAACATATTCTTCCATTTAAACTTTATGAGCTTGCGTGCCATTGCGGTATAAATGTTACACCAAACATTGCTTCTATTTTCGTCCATCTTGCGTGATCTACAATAATATTACCATTCGTAAAATATATTTATAGATTGTGCTAGTTTATTTATAAATATAGAATCAAAGTATCCAGTTTCGATAAAATACTCAATATAGTTAGGCTGCTATCATTTGGCTTGATTTCCCTTCCAAAAAATTTTTTTCTGTATTCCAAAAAATATGGGTTAAACGTGACTTAAAACCAGAAAAAAGTAAAGTGCTAGGATTTCGTTTTTCGTCGTTGTTTCGAAACAAAATTTTCAAAGAATTATAAAACATTTGTGAATATTTGTGGTTAAATTAATCGGCTACAGCGATCCGGAAATGTCAAATCACGGCTTAAGTACCTTTATTTTAGGGAAAGCTTCTGACTAACCCAGCAAGCCCAGTTTATTATGTTAGGAAATGTGTTGTAGGAAGAGTCGAAGTTTGAATGATGGTTATTGTTAATTTTTTAGCCACTGATCGAATAATAAAAATGCATTGAAACCTTATTGTAGACTATGCGCTTTAAATTGTATTTAACGTGCAATTTACCGCCATTAAAATTTTTTCCCCCAGAACATTAATTATTAGCGAAAAAGGGGATGGCGAACAGTGGCAGGTGTCCCCAGGCACAAACAAAATATTTTTGGCACGGATGATCAAAACGTTTGATTTCTTTGCGTTCAGTATGGTAAGAAAAAACCCGGGAGAGATCTTCGCGAAGCGGTGGGGAGCACACTATAACCTGTTCCCCCCTGTTGGCAGCGTTGGGAAAGGTAGAAATGTAAACCCGTTGAAAAGTGTTCCAACTATTTTGAATTTTAAATCAAAACAAATTCACAGAAAATTGTTAAAAGTATCATGTATTATGAAATTGTTTTAAAAGATATATTTTGTTAATCACATTTTAAAAGCATTTATTTTTTAATCCCTTTGGAACAAATACAGTTGAAAACAACAATTGACTTTTGGCGACAACAACAAATTTGGTGAAAAACCGGTTTTCAAGAAATTCCCAAAATTTGCGCCAAATCAACGCCATTTGTTTTTGGGCTTGATAGTTAACAACAATATTTTAAAAAATTTTTAAATGCAAACCTTTTAAAAATCTGATTAAATAAAAGGTTATACTATTTGAAAAAAAATCTCAATTTTTAAAAAAAAATTTTTTTAAGAGTTTTTTTCGCTCGCCAAATATGGGGAATTTTTTTTTAGTCACACTTTCTCCCAGAGAACCCCGTAGCTGTGATTTTGGTCCCGTAACTTCCCAGCGCTGCCAACTTGGTGAAAAGGAGGGTTTGTTATTGTTTTGTTTTGTTCCGCGTAGACTACAATTGTTTATGATGAAATTTCAATAGCATAGTCAACTTCAGACACAATTGTTTTTTAAAGTTTTTTCTGGTTTTTTTTAATTTTAAATTTTTTAACATGGCTAATTTAAAAAAAACAAAAAATGCAAGATTGTAAGAATAACAGGGGAAATTTTAAATTTGGGGGAAAAGGAACATGGCATGATTAGTAAAGGCGGCAAAACGGCGTGTGTTTTATGTTCTTTTTAAAAGTTTGGGATGTAGAACAACGTTGTAAAACGTATTTTGAAAAAAAACAAAACCATCTTGTAAAAAGTAAACCGCTTCAAAATAATTTAAATTTCTTTAGAAACCGTTTGGAGATCATCCAACAGCATTTTTCTCAAAAAGTAAAAAACTTTCTATCCTTATATGATTTTTGTCACCCAATCTCCACAGAAGTCACATTAATGTTTTTTTAAATTTTGGGAATTGCACATATAACTAAAACTTTTTATAACTATACAGAGTAAAAGGTATTTTTTCAAAGTAAATAGAGTTTTGTGTTGTTAGTTTATTATTTTCCCAATAATTACAAGTCAAAACTATTTGATGGCACGTCTATTTTTCATTAAACACTCCTTTAAAAAATGGCACGTTGGTCTTTAAAGATACGCCACCCCTGGCGTAGAATCTAAAAAAACATACTCATGAAATTTGTGTGTATTATTTTTGAAAAGGGGTATCCGACTACGTTCGGAAACCGGGTTTGAAAAGCGAACAAATGGATAATTTTTTGATATTTTGTTACTTAGATTAGAAAATGTATTAAAAATTGTTTTTTTAAAAAAAGTATTACAATAAAAAAAAATTTGGAATTTTATTTTGGGCAAAAAAAATTATAGAATGACGAATTTTCAAAAAATTCTCCTTTTTTTTGCAAAAAACTTCTAATTTTAAAAAAAATTTTGGCCCCGTCTATGGCTTTTGGGCCCCCTGTACAGGCTCAACTAGAATTTTTTGGGAAAAATATAGCTTAGAAATTTGGGGTTTTTTCAAAGTTATACCACCCCAAAAAGGGGGCAATTTTAAAGAAAAAACGCCGATAATTATTATTATATTAAAAAATTTTATATATATATATATATATATATATATATATATATATATATATATATATAATTAATATATTTCAATGGGTTGTAACTCTGAAAATAATGTGAATTTTTCAAAAGTAAATTTGAGCCTCTGAATAGAGGTCTGAGCTAAAACAGGCAAAATATTATTATAATATAAGCATTTTTCACAAAAGGAGAACATTTTGAAAAAAGTTATTCTAAGTTATTTTTTGCCGAAATATTGTATTTAAATAATTGTTTTTGTCAAAATATCCTTAAAACAATTTTATATATATATTCTAATCTAAGTGACACTAAATATTATGAAAATTATCCATTTATGCGCTTTTTTAAATTCCCTTTTCCCCGAACGTAGTCGGATACCTTAACAAAAAAACACTATCAACCGAACTTGCATATTTTTTATATGTAATTGTGTTGTAACATAATTGCAGAAACGACGTATTTTATCAAGCTGTTTATTTAAAACTGGAATTTTATGCATAAAATTGTCATTTAAAGTACGTTTATGGCTTAAAAAAATTATGCGAAATTCTATCACGCGTTTATTATTTTTCCAATAAAAGTACAATTTTACAAAGTAATTATTAGAAGCTGGAGATATAATTACTGTATCTAAATATCCCAGTACAGTAATCAATAAAACAAAACGACAGATTAATATTACAGCAAAATAAGAAATGAACTAAATAGGCTTATTTTTACAATTAAATTTAATATTAAAGCTGCATTCTTAAACTGTTTCGATATGAATTGTTGTACCTGTTTTAAAATTTCCTTCCTTTATTGGTACAACTCAGGGGTGGCCTTCCTAAGAATTCCATTCCATACTGTTCTGTTCTTGGCCTGACTTTTTCGGTTTCTAACATTAATAGTTTTCAGATCTTTTTTTAGGCAATCGAGATCCGCCTGAGTCGTGTTCTTCCTCTTTTTCGAGTAACATATCGTCTGGCCACAAAAATCTTTTTGCGACTCAGTGGCTGCCCAATATTATCAGATGTCCTGACCATTTTAAACATTGTACTTTTGTATTGCAATGAATTTAACAATATCTAGTTCATTAAAAAGTTTATAAATTCCCAAATTGTTTCTCCTCCAAATATTATCATACATTTTAAACCTCCAAAATTTTTAAGGACTTTTCTTTTAAATTTTTGGAAATCTCCTTTGTCTTTCATAATTGCCCCACTTTCGGAAAATATTGAGAACCACCTTATCAAGATTTTTTTAAATGTTTTCTGCTGATAAAATTTAAAATTTTTAAAATTTTTTAAATCAAAAAACATTTTTATAGTGCTTCTCAAATTTTTCAATATAGGCCCACTATTCAAAAAAACCCTTTTTTCATCCCCCCCCTCATACAACAAAAATTTTATTGAATTAGAAATTTTAACTTTGACACTAAACTACAATAGGGCTTTAACCTCTTATGTGCCCCCTGAAAAAAACTTTTGCTCGGCAAAGTTTTAATTTCCTGGACTATATATCGTCTTTCTAAAGTACGATTTTTTCTGGCCTACTATCCAAAAAAAATTACTCCGAGGGGTTTGGAATGCTATAAAAGGACCGACAGTGTTTAAAAAAAATTTATTTATTTCAGGGTTTTTTCTTATTTATTTTTTTTTCTCCTCCCCTCAAATAAACATCAAAATACCTCGACTCGTGGTAGCGATGGGATTAGGAAAAGAATCGCTAACTTTTAATCGTTAAGGTTAATTTTAAATCAAAAAATTTAAAATAAGTGTTAAAACAAGCCCTGGGGTCACGATAATTTTCAAACTTGTTCTTCTTGTATTGTTAAATTTTTTTAAAATACAATTGTACGTACAACATTTATAAGTGTATTATATCATTAAATGATGTATATTTAATTTTATCAGAAAATTTTTTTTACTTTCGTAAATTAAATTTTTAAAACCTTTTTTTTCGACTTTTCAATATTCCCCCCCTTGTGGTTTGTCGCCCCCCAAGGGGGCGCCCCCCCTTTGGGGGAAAAACCCGTGTTACCTGCATTGTCTTTGAAATCTGGGGGGTTTTATCATTGAGCATGTTCAGGTCAGAGCCTAAATATCTGAAAGCATTGGCAGCTTCAAATCTGTATTCTCCTGTTACAAAATAAGGTTCATTAAAAGGGGTGCTTCACATGAATTTGGGTTTCGTCAAATAAGATGCATTTTATTTGCTTCCTTCCTTCCTCATGGTGCAGGAAAAACTTTGTCCTTCTTAAGAAGCCTTTTCCAGGCCAGCCTTCTTCCTGCTAGTGTTCTATTCTTAGTTCTCAAAACTAGGAGATCTATCTCTCTAGATCATCAATCCATCTAATATTTGACCTGCCCTTTGTGTGCCAATTTGTTGAGCATTGAAGAATTTTTTAGTGGTGCAGTCTTCGTTCATTCTGACAACGTGGCCTGCCCATTTAATTCGTTGTACTTTGATGAAGTTAACAATGTCAGATTCATTGTATTATTGTAAGTCGGGGGGTCTCCCTTTACCCCCGTTCCCTTTTCCTGAATTCCTCCAAAAATAAATTTCTCCCACTTCCAAATAAAGGAAAACCTGTTTGACCGATCCTTACAGGTACTGCGCGTCTATTTCAGTCGCCTTCTACAACACTTTTAAGATTTAATGCACACAATTGTGGAAAGAAAAAAAAACTAAATAAGAACTTCCAAAATTTTTGAAATAAAACTATCCCGCATCATTGAAAAAAATTGAATAAATTTATTTAGTTTCGAAATTAAATACAAAATTATACTTACCATAGAGGGAAACGGAAATCAGCTGACAGC
>BMAV01025639.1:0-30599 GCA_019973955.1 Trichonephila inaurata madagascariensis
TATATTTATTAATATGCTATACGAAAAAAGGAGATTGCCATCATATATATTCTTCCGAAGAATTTATGAGCTTATGTTTTAATAAATTTCGAAGTAGTAGTTTAATTTCAAAAACACTTTATTTTCTGAGTAAGTTGTAAGTGAGTAACATTTGATTTAATTTTTAATATTAATATATCGTGAATTTTAAATATTTAAAAACACTTTCAGTTTTTTGCTATTTTACATTTATTTAAATTACTAAATGATCGGGAATCTGTTGATAATGGCTTCTTTTTTCCTTTTGCAATTCCTTTACCTCTTTTTTGCTATGCTTCAGCTATGCAATTCTGTTGAACAATTAGTTGTTTTGCATGTCAGACTGAACTTGGCTTCAAAATAATATGCGCCCAATTTATTTTTAGACACATTTTTTTTTACCTTACATGAATTTAAAGTTAGTCGATTAAAAAAAAGTTGCTTTTTAAAATTTACTTGATCTATAACGAATTCTAGGCAATTGTTTTATAATTATGTAAGTGACATTGAAGGTTTAAACTGCTATCTTAGTGTCTAATATGTATCAAAAAATTTCTTGTTCTTACCATAATTTCAAAAATTAGGCAAGATTGAGCTCTACTGAGGAATATATTTACCGTTAAAAGATTTGGTGTAATATATTTCAATGTAATAATATTAAATATGTAATAATGTTTTATTTAAACAATATTTTTATTCAATGCAACAATTAGCGACAATAATTTGTTCTTAATATCAATTCCACATATACTAATTTTTAGGCATGAAAAACATAACTATTTTATAAAATATTTGCCGAAAATTGCGGTTTATAACAAAATCAAACTTAAATCACTTCTTTATCAGATCTCGATTACCTTTTCAGTACTATAACTACTAAGTTTTTTCAGTTACTTATAGAGATTTATTTACCGGTAATCTGCGTTAAATTATTAGAACTAACACGCTATTAGTTTAGTTAAATATTTTTCAATCCGAGGGAACAGCGAAATAGTATAGACCAGGGGTACTCAACCTTTTTTTCTGCTGGGCTGCATACATATGTCAGCCATATCACGCGAGCTGCACACATATGTTAGCTATTTTACGTGGGCCGCAACATGTTTTAAATGTGTGTTGGGGGATGCTTTTTAAGATCAAGGTAACATTGGCAATTTAAAATGTGGAAAGTGAATCAAAATATTATAAATCCTGTTTTGGTTATTTTAATTATTATTTTATACATTTTTTTTTTAATTTTGTCACAAACACTGAATTAAAAGAATTTCAGAAACTTACTTTCCGTCACAATATTTACATCAGTAAACGTTTTCATATGGCTCTATCAATAATATAACAAACTTCATAGGATGTCTCTGTTCCTGCTGTGACATTACAACTAACAAAACACTTTGTTGCTGTTGTAAGGAATATTCAATAAAGCCTGTTTATATCTCTTGAAAGAGACCTTTGAGGGGAGGTGTGATTGAATGATTTCTATTTACTGGCATTTTTAAATGCCGCACTTTCGTGACAAATTTAAAAAAGGTCAAACAACTGATCCATGTTTGTTTTTCACTACAAAGCAGTCAACTTCCAAAAAGCTCGAATATTTTTCGCTTGCAGGGTGTAAAAGATTGTTAAAAATTAGCTCCACCCATAAAATTGTCGTTACTCTACTATTGTCTGTTAACACTAACCGTAACCGTTACAAATAGAAAAAAGAATATCAATTCGCAGCCTCACGACTTCGACAGCAAAAAAAAAAAGTGATAGATTTGATTTCTCTTGTCAAAGACTTTCCCATAAAATTTTTAATACATTCTTCTTAAGGTGGCTGCCTACCTTCGGACCCAATTATTTTATAAAAACAAATTTTCGAAACAAACTGAGTATTTTTAGGAAGGAAAGTAAAAAAAAAAAGAATTATGTAAATACATAAAATTTTTTAAAGGAATATTGTACTTTTAGAAAAATTGGTTTTTTTCAAGGAAATTTTGCCAAATTTTTACCAAAACGGGTAACACTGTATAAAAATTGCTAATACAATTATCATGATTTTTATTATACACAACATACATATTATGGTTCTCTTCAAAATGAACCAAAATCTAAGAGAAATATTAAAATACAAAAGAAACCAGACAATTATACATAGTAATATGAAAATTTTGATATTTGTAAAGTGTTTTCTTTATAAAAATTACCCTAAAGGAAAAAAAATATGTAACCTACATCAAACCTTATGGTCCACTTTATGAAAAGTAGTATAATAAACATTCCCTCAAAATTTCAAAACGTGTATGTTGGTGTCACTAATGTCACCTGTCTGACGTAGTCAGAACGAGGCCAACGAAATTCATCGTGGCAAGGTGCTAGAAGTACGCCCGTCGTTGGCCTAGGCCTTGAGCACCATACGGGTGACAGTACGAATTAGCTCAGCGAAATTCCCCGAAGGGATGATAGATGGCGACACCACCTATCTCAACTTCTACAATTTTGCCATGGGACTGGACGGGAGGTAAATATTCTCCAGTCCCCTGCACTTGTGATTCAGTCCACAAGACTTTAAGAATAAAAAATATTTTAGTATAATACTGAACAAAATAAAAATAAGCAAAAATAAAATAAATACGAAAACTATTAGCCTGAATGTCTGATGCCCAATAAATTATTAAGCTTTCAATTTAGTCAAAATATGAACAGAAATCTAGAGCGCAATAAATCACGAACCTTTAATTGCCCGATTCTGTCGAAAGAGTTAAACTGGTGCAGTGGTTTATATTCATAAATGTCCTGGTTATAAATAAAAAATTTAAAAAAAAAAACTCGAAACCTAAATCACATTTTGAATTTCAAAGTTTTGTGAAACATTATACGAGAAAAACCGAATCTTAACCGCCATCTAGTACCTTTTTAAAAATTAATACAAAAAAGTTCCAAACTCAGATCACACAGGTGTGATCATGAGCCGCAGAGCAGGGAAAGCGCAATCACATATATATGATACCGTGGGCACTTTAGGAAGAAACGCGGGATCACATATATGTGATTATGGTGCAGAACAGGGTAAAAAAGTTCGTTAAATAGATTCGGGGTTAAAAGTTCGTGAGAGAAATTCATCTTTTAATATACTTTTGAGACCACATAAAACAAATTTTAAACTCATAAACATTATATATTATTAAAAAAAAGTAATTATTCACACTTTTTTTTTTTTGAAAAAATTACTATCTATTCATTTTATATATATTTTACTTAACAAAAAGAAATCTGCAAAATGAACAGTAGAAAATAATTTTTTAACGAAATTTTCTAATTTTATGTCAACAAATAATTTTAAACATACATTATTTTTTTAACCAGTAATTGTAAGCTACATTATTTTTTAACCAGTAATTGTAAGCATACATTATTTTAACAAGTAATTTTAAGCATACACTACCACATGCGTCTCGTTACATTTAATTACTGATAAAATTTGTTAATTTGGTTTTTATTTTTTGTTTGAAACATTACGGCAATTTCATTGCTCTAGGTGAGTTAGGCACCCAGTATAAGCAGTTTATGCTCATTGATAACCCTAAACCGGGCTAAAAGAGAGAATAATTTGAAAAATATCTGGAAATGTTTTGAAAATAGGGAATGGAAAAATTGAATCCCAAGAGTGAAAAAGTTCGTCAAATATAAAATACTCTTTTATTTTTGGAGGTTATTTTACGCAGAAAATTAGGAAAGAGTTTGCAGAGTAGAAGAATAAAGGCTCGTTACAAGGAGGTTTGACTGTAATTTAACCAGAGCACCATTATGTCTTAAAGCTCCATATATCAACGCATCCTATAACAAACAAGAGATAAATTAGCCTCCACCCTCTGATTTATTACATATCTCTTTCTACTGCTTGTCTTTTGTTTCGTGAAAGGCTCCTTTTTTTATCGCATTTCCCTTTGTTTTCCCTACTTTCTCTTAAGCATAAAACTATGCTGTTGTTGCTGAAGTAGAAAATGCTTTCTTTATTATGTATATTTTCTTTCATTCCATTAGACATTTTTTTCAATATTATGTTTTATCACAAAAATAAAAAATAAAAATATCGACAAAAATGATATTAATAAAAAATATATATATATTTAAGAAAATTAAATATAATTTTGAAAGTATTTGAAAATATATATTCAACGAATCACGGTCATTAGTTAAACGGACGACTACAGATAAAATGAGTTTCTAAGAGGTAATTAAAATTTTAAAATTTGTCTCTGGGAATGCATAAATTAAAATGATAATAAAGCATTGTTCTCAAAATAAAGTTTATTGCAGAGCCTGTCAATCAATACAGCCATCAAATCAGTAATCTGAGTACGGTTTTTGAAGTGATACATTCTTTTGTCTCGTATTACTGAAGAATGACTCTAAATTAAGCATCAGGTTTGTCTACGTCACGATCATTGGGATTTTTTCGGCTCGAGTCGGCAATCGTGTTCGGGTCGGTGACTCTCGTTTGGTTTTGAATTGAAAACTTTTTAGTCACTTTTTTTTTAAGTAAAAACTTCATGCATACTTTTTTTCAGTGAAATTTTATTTTCTTTATTTAAATATCACTGTCTTGCAACCCACTTACACGCAACTCTAGCGATTAAATGTGAGAAAAGGAACTTAAGCGGAAATAATTGGAAAAAAAAAAGATATGTAGGAGATCAAAGACATGAAGAAACACAAAATATGTGATATATTTTTGGATGCAGTAGAAAGAACATTTAAACACAAAAATGTGCCAAAAAAATTAAAATCTGAAATTTTAATGAAGTTCATTGGTGAGAAATTTGTAAATATTTCGATTTTCATTAGTGACGGTAACTAACCCGTGATCACTCGCGCAAGTGTTCTGTACACCCCAGCAACAAGAAAACCCCCCAGAATTCTAAAAAGAATGCGCAGAACGACGATTTTTTTTTGTAGCTGCACATTTTAGATCATTGAAACTTCAGGTCTGATGCAATCCCTCTTTCTCGAACGATTGGAATGTAATGACCTTCAAAAGTTTATCTAGGGGGCCTGAGAACTCCCACGAGAAGTTCAGCATATGTATACAATCTGCTCTGAATGTTTGGAAAATGATTAAAATATTATTTTTCTATTTTCTATTATCATTATCTCATTAATAACAAAGTATATTTATTATTGGTATATACGTTTTATATATACTGGTTTATGAAAAAAAATAAAATTGTGTTTTTTAAAATAAAAATTTTGTATGTTTAGTTTAAATTAATGTGTTAGTCTCATTTGTATGCAATACATTTAATAATTTTATTTGTATAATAAAAAAAAATATTGTATTTTATAAATATGTATCATAATGACTTAATTTTATTTTGATGATTAAATACACGTGTTAAAAATGTGGGGTGTTCTCTACACCGCGCAAGTAACGATGGTAGCAAAAACAGGCGCGAGTGACAGCTGGCTAAGAGATTACGAGAAAATAAAAACATTAATTATAAAAAGTACTAACCTATTCAAGTTACCACTTCAGTGCGTAAGACACATGAGAAATCACTCTTTTCAACTGGGCTAATTATCTTGAACGTTGGGATTGTTGTGACAGTACGTAAGTCAGTGTATCTCAAACTGTGGGGCGTGCTCCCTGGGGGGGGCATGATAAAATTAGGAGGGGGGTGAGAGCATATTGAAAAGTCGAAAACAAAAGATTATTTAAACAAATTATAAACTTACTAAAAGTAAATAAATACATTCTGACATAATAAAATATTAAATACTCATTTACACTATAATTCACTTATAGATGTATCAGTACTGCACAATCTTTTTTATAATTAATTTAACAATACTAAATTAAGGACAAGTTTAATAATTACCAGTGACCCCATGGATTTGTCACATATAAAATCATATGCCAGCATTATCACTTATCTGGATATAATTTGTATGGTTTATATAATAATCAATAAATGCCAATTAAAAATTACGTACGTAAGCGTATGTGGTGTATTGAGTGGGGTAGAAAAGGAATAAATAATCAAATCATCTGAAACAAGTAAATCCTTCGCAAACACTGTCAATGTCATTTTATTAGTTTTCAAAGTCTTCGGAATAATTTTATGGATAGCAATGCACAGAAAAGACAGACAATATATAATTTCCAAAAGAATGAAAAAATTATTTCGCATTAATCAGTATTTTTTCTGTTATTTTCATATTTTATGGGGAATAATTATCCATTAAAACTCTGAAGCTTAAAATTCCCCATATTCATTAATGGTTCACTAAATTTAATCATAAATGCATAGTAGCACCTTTATTCTTATATCTTTTTAATTAATGAATTTGTTCCTCTTTCTAATTGTGTGTGTGTGTGTATTTATTTTGTCTCTTATTAAATTATATATATTTTTTACCAATAATCTTTAACAAAAACTACTCTAATTTATATCCCTTTACTTAGATCAACCAGTATTAAAATTTTCCCATGACAGAAACTGTTGCTGTTTTTCAATTAACTATGTGGTATTTGCTTCAAACGACGTTAATGCTTTACGGTGTCAAATGATATGATTACATGCCTTCAAAGCGAAGTGTTATCACTTATCAAAAATCCGTCTTTGCGACTGTCATAAAATGTATTTACTCTTTGTTTTCTTATCGGAATTGAAGTAGTTGTTATCATTGTTTTTATGTTTTAAAGAAGTGAGATGGGAAATATAGTACCTAAACAAAGAATTCAAAACCTAAAATAGTAGTGTAACAAGGCTACAAAAAATTAAATCACCCTTATCATTCGTTCAAGAAAACGGGACTTTTCCCGTCGAATGGGGAAAACCCCATTAGGTAGGTCATTGTTTTATATGCGTTGCATTTAACTTACGAAATATATAAATACACGTCTTAAATTGAAATGATAAAAACTTTTGTAGATCTTCTCTCCCATCATTCTGCCGAATATGAGGTAAGTAATTGTTGCTAGTTTCATTTTGGGTAAAATATCAAATTTCTTAAATATTTTATAAGAGTATCTAAGTCATTAATTAAATATTCTGAAGAACAGGTTAAAAATTGTTAACTCTATAAGGATATATTTTATAATCATTTTATATTATTTTATATATTTAAGTAATGTAATTCATTTTACATCGTTTTATATATTTAAGTAATGTAATTCATTTTATATCTTTTTTATATATTTAAGCAATGCAATTCATTTTAAATCAATTATTTTATGCATACATTTGCCTTCCTATAGAAGACCTTTTGCTGATAGAGACATGGGATTTAAAATTCTAATAATTGGTAGATATCAATGAACGTTGGTATGCGATCACTTCGAGAACAGTTAATCCATTAAAAAGTACTAAAGGTTGAAGTAGTATAAAATGTTTAACGAACAAAAATATTAAATAAAAGAACTTAAATCTTTGAAAAAATTTGTTAAATGGAAGTATAATTTATAAATAATAATTAACAGAGGAAATATTGGCTAGTGTTATGACTCAAACAACTACTATTCTGCGGTTTCAATATTCTTTTTTTGAATTTTATTTCGATACGCAGGATAAATGAAGCAATTTACAGTAAAGGATTAATGAGGTCATTTACATGAAAGAACTGTTATATTATCGCACGCTCCGTAAAGATAAAACATTATACATTTCTTTTCTCAACATAAAACGCAACTACATTTAGAATTTTTCAAAAAATAATTTCACTAAAATAATGTTACTAGATTCAAAACGAGTAAAAAAGCACAAAGAAAAATATTAAATAATATCAAACAAAAAATGTTTAACTTTATATATATATATAGGTTTTTCTTCCACGTGTTTTATTAGGCTTAACTTTTCAACTTGGGCTTTTTTTCCCCTATTATGTCGAAAGTTTCTGTTGAACGGGGAAGGTAGGATCCGTAAAGAATTGCTAACCCTAATTCGCTGGCCTAATTCAGCGACAGCTTTAGAAATCATAATAGATCTCCAGTTTAGTCCAAAGACTTTTTTGTATCTACATTTGTTATGTCTGGTGAACTCCAATTTCTTCCTGCTTTAGCACTGTAGGTTCTAGTACTTCTTCACTGTTATTTTATATTACATTATATATATATATATATATATATATAGTATTTTTTTTCTAAGTGTGTGTGTTCTCTACTAATGAGAACACAATGAACATTCAATAAGCAAAACCGAGAAAAAATTGACATTGCGAGGTAACTAGACATTGAAGTACATATGAGAAATTAAAACTGTAATAGTTTTTAAAGGATGCTAAAGTATTATAAACATTGCTGACTTAGAACAGCTTATATATAAAATAATTTATAAAAAAGTAGGGTTGAACAGGTTTTATGGCCAGCGATATTTCCCCCTTTATGTTAATAATACTGAGAAAAAGCCTATTGAAAATATTGGATAAAATATCTAAATCCATTACAAGAAAAAGGTAATTTACCTAAAAATTGAATTCAAAAATGCAGAGCCCGCTCTAAATTTGGGTATAATGAACAAGTTATTGCCACATTATGGACCCATTAATTTAGGGATAATAGGATTATATATGAATTAAATAATAATAATAATTCATTTTATCTAACATTAGGAAATGGAGGTCACTATATCTAGGAAAATGGATAAATTTATAATAATAAACTATTATTATTCTAAGGAATTTTAATCCTTACCATTTAATTTTAATCATTACCATTTTTTTACCTTTATTCAAATAACTATTAACAAAAATAATTGAGTATTTTTACATGAAGAAATATTTAGTAAAGTGTTTATAACTTTTATTTTTTTCTGATTTATTTGAAACTAGAAATTTATTGCGTTGTATATAATTAATAACAACATTTCTGAATATAGAAACATGTATATTATTATTCTCCCAATTAGGAACTCTTATAATATAGAATTTAAATTCTTCTCTTTTATCATAAATATCGGTAACTATAAAATGATCTTTTAATTTGATATGTATATCGAGAAAATTTGCTTCATTGTTGTTAATATTCGCCTGTATTAAATTAAGATATTGTGGATAAAAATTAGTGTTAAATTTAGAATTGTTTTGTTTATATATATATATATATATTAGGAGAGAGTGGCATTGAAATTAACATATATATATATATTTAAATTTCTTTTTTCCTATCACCCATTTTATAATATTGACAGCCATAAATATAATCTTAATAATCTTTCTCTTTTTTAGTTTATACTTTATATTCTTTATCATTATTTTAGTAAAAGAAAATTTACATTATTTGCTAATGCTACTATTTTGTCTTTCTTTCAATTTTTTTTTTTCATTTCGATCATTGATTCCGGAAATTACATGATTATTGTTCATATATTTTATATTTATTTTCGAATACATCTTTAAGTATATTATTTTTTACATTGACAATGTATTCGAATTTTATATCTATTATAATTTACAGGATTTCCCTCAGTATTGAACACAGAAAACAGGGGGGCTAGCTAGAAGTAAAACTGGTTAAACACCACACTTTAAAGCTGAACCGTAGTCAACAATGTTTGTAATACTACAGAGTACTAAGATTTATGCTTTCAAAATCTCAATCATATTTTTTTTTTTTAGTTTGTTTTCAAATGATTTCTGACTCTTAAGTAGAATTTATCAAATTTATGTCTTTCTCCCTCTACATATATACACTTGCTTCCAAGAGTATGCGTACAGGCAATCATCTTACATGTTTATCTATAATTAATATTAAAATTCTTGCTTTAGAATATCTAAATACTTGACAGGGATTCTTTAAATTTCTTTATTCAAACAACAGCAACAAAATTTACCTTAATAAAAAAAAAAAAAAAAAACCAAGAATGACCACCAAATAATTATCAACCATCCACGTCAAAAGTCTGCGTACACTTACGAAATAACGCTTTTAAACACCCTTTATTGTAAAATAACTGCACTAAATCGTGTCTTTAAGTCATAAACTTCTTTGATGATTTATTTAGGATTTGAGATTTGGAAGCTTTTGCGGTTCTATGGCAGGCAGAATAGAGATCAATATATCCTTAAAAGAAAAATCATCATAGCATTTCAGAAGAGGGGGGGATTTTTAAAGCAATTGTTGAAACCGTTAATAGTAAACATCCATCGATTAAAAAAATTTCATAAACTACAAATCAACTAAAATTTTAATGCCTAAGCCAAGATCCGGCCACCCGTCCTCAGTGTCAGCTCAAGAATCTTGCTTTGTAATACGCTCTATAAAAGTAAATCCAAGGCTATGCGTTTCCCAAATAGCTAAAAGTGTTATTGCGATCTTACAAATAAGTGTGACTTAACCACAATTCGAACAGAACTGAAAAAAAGATGACTATCATGGCCGAGTTGCAATCAAGAAACCATTCATCTCTCAGGTGAACAGAGCTAAGAAAATGACCTTTGCCAAAAAAACATCTAAATATGACACATAATTATTGGAAAAATGTAATATATTCAGTTGAAAGTAATTTTTGTAATTTGGCATCAAAGTGAACAAAATTATGCCTGCAAAAATTCCTAGACAGATCTTAAGAAGGAGAATCCATTTTCGACTATAAAACGTAGAGGAGGAGGCATAATGTTTGAGGGGGGGGAGGGTATTGTAAGACGTTTGGCAAATAGTCTGGTATTTATTGAATCAACAATGCGCAAGATTGGTTACTTGAACTTATTGAAGTAAGATATCAGGACATATTCCGATAAACTTGCGGTGAGTGATGATTTTTACTTTCAGCTACACAAAGTTACCAAGCAAATGGCTTAGATTGTGAAGTCATGGCAGTTCTGACATGTCCCAAACCAACTCCGTAAGCCATCCTAGTCCCCAAACCTAAGCACAATACAGCATTTATGATATTGACTCGAGTGAATAATCAGGGAGAACGTAATAGCATCCAAGGAAATGCTTAAATCTGTCATCGTAGAAGAATGGAACAAAATATCCACAGATGAAACAACAAAGCTAGTTAAATCCCTATCAAATATGTTGAAAGAGTTATAAAAAGAACGGAATAGCTTAAAAAGTATTACCTTAAAGTTACAATCCATTATTGTAAAGGTTTTTCCAGTGTACGCAGACGTTTGACTTACACGATTTGTGTCGTTCTCAAGTTATACATATTTGTATTATTTTATGTAATATTCAGGTGACTGCTGCTTATGCCATTTGAATTTACGACGTTAGAGGCATCAATAAAAAATAGTATTGATTCACAGAAAGACTTAATTTAATTAGCGATCTCTGCATGAATATGACAGTTGATCATCTGTACTCAGACTTTCGGAGGCAAGTGTATGTAAGATCGTGGTGAAGGGGGTGGGGAAGGGGATTTTACTTATACATGAATTCCATTTTGAGATGATATATTTCAAGATGTTGAATGAAGGATACATATAGCTTTTATTCGACTTTATTTTACATGGAAAACATTCAAGCGATTACCAATAAGCACACACATAACAAACGGTGATTAAACAGTAACATGGCAGTTACAATAAGCAGCAGCAACAATTCACAGAAAAAAGACAACGAGACAAAAAGAACGAGGGAGGACTTTCAAAGTTCTTGCTATTTATATGAGGCAACAGCAGGAAGTGGGCCAATCTCGTGAATTTCTGAACACTCTGATTAATGGAAATATATTGTTCTCTAGTTTCTTATGTAATCTTATTTTTTAGAAATGCAAGCTCATAATTTTCCAAGATAGATTACGGCGGGCATGCAATAATTATTTATGCACGAGTCATGAATGAGAAGACAATTAAAATTAAAAAGTTATTACATTTATACTATTCTATTTATTATTACATTTATAATGGAATTATTACATTTATATATATATATATATGTATATATAGGCAGACCTTCATTTTACGAGCCTCTTTGTAGCAAACCCTTTTCTGGAACCAAAAACATTTTATAATGTTCTTCGTAAATTAACTTCCAAACAGCGGAGGGGAATTTCTGTTCAACGAACTTTTTATCTCTTGTGATGTGATTGTTTTTCTATTCTTGAATTATTTCTGGACATTTCAAATTTTTCTCTCTTTTAACACATTTTATGGTGATCATTGACTTTAAATTGGTTCAGCCAGGTACCTAACTTACCTAAAGCTATAAAATTATCGTAATTTTTCAAACAAAATATTCATACAAAATTAACTGATTTAATAAGTAATTAAATTTAATGGTGTCAGTGGTAATGCAAACCTTAAGTCATTGGATATAAAATAATGTATGTTTAAAATTTGTTGTAGGTATAAAATTAGAAAATACTTTCGTGCAATTTTCATTAATTTTAATATTAAATTATTTTTTTAAAGTTGAAAGTACAGTGTATGCCTGGACAGTGGGTTTTTTTTCTTGTTTTCTTAGCATATTAATTTTTGATGGGTAAGATATGTAAAATAAATTGATAATAATTTCCAAAAAAATATGTTTATAATTACTTTTTTTTAAAAAAAATTAATTTACAGTGTTTACAAATTTAAAACTTGATTTATATCTTTCCTGAAGTATATTGAATGTCGGACATCTATTTAACGAATTTACGGCATAACAAACTTTGTTGGGGTGTTTAGAGACTTCTGTAAATAGACGTTCAACTGTGCATATATATGCTATAAAATTTACTTTTCAGCTTTTATGAAATTCAATATAATTGTGAACTGTCTTATTCATTCATTACATTTCATGTTATGAAATTTATCCAAATGTGTATGTAGTGATATATATTTATGTATATTACCATTTACTCAATGGTTTCATATGTGAAACGTGTGTTACTAATTGTTCGTTCTTCTTTCAGACTCATCAGCACAATGCTTCCAGTCATTTTAACGACCATTTTCCTGTTTGCCACTGCCTTTGGAGGAACGCTCTGTCCACCCAGAGAAAATGTATATCCCTGTTCTTGCGCAAACTTTATGCTAAGTAAAAAACTAATGCACACGGTAGTAAACTGTCATCACATTGCCAGCACAAAAAACTTGATTCCCATCTTAACAGCTTTGAGGGGTGTACAAATAGACCAGTTTCATCTCTATAATTCATTTTGGGAGTCTCATAAGCTTGGCTCTGTGGAAAATCAAGTTCTTCCTACAGATTGGCTGACTTTACTCAGAGCTAAGGAAATAGAAATTTTTGATACAGCATTGTCTTCCAGCTTTGCTTGTCAGTCAAAGCAGATTTGCAAAAACACAGTGTCTAACAGGTGAGAAGTGTTAATATTTTTCATACAGAATTATTTTCGGTAGTTACCAAACAGTCTAAACCAGATTTGGCCAACCCGTGGCACACGTGTTACAGTGTGACACTGCGGAGTTTTAAACGTGGCACGCGAAGATTTACTGAATTTTTTTTTTAAAAATTGAAAAGATAAGAATTAATAACAAAGTTGTTTTCAATTATATTATACATGTGGTTGTCACAGTAAAAAAAACCCTCTCAAGACTTGGATCAACGTACATTTGTAGATAATTTTTTCTATTTTGAACATGAAAACAAATTATTTTTCAAAATTAGCTGATATGCACCTAAAACAAGCTAATTTTATCAGCATCTTCAGAGGCTAATTATAATATAGATGACTTTATAAAAAAATTACTAATTCAAAAGAGAAGAGAGAGAGAGAGAGCCTAACGACTGTTTAAAAATTATTTAAATTCTTCAAATTACTCATTCTTATGTTACACCTAATTAACCGAATTGTACCTGTAAGATTTTTATTAACAATAAAACCAAGGTCTGTATTTTTGTCTTATTATATTATTTTTAAATTTACACTACTTATATATATATATATATATATATATATCGCAGAGAAAGGATGAAATTAAGAATTTGATCAAATCCTTAAGGGATATGATCAATTGGCGGGAAACGTTAAAATAACGTCTCTTCAAGGTCATTTCCTTGATGAAAGTAAGGGATTTTAACAAATCCCTGATGTTTCAGTGAAATGATGAAATAATATTGTCTAAAGTTTAAAAGTGTTTAATTAACAGATATGGTGCATTATTAAACGTAGAAGTAAGAAATACAATTATAGTCAATGAAATACGAATTATTTAATCGAAATTATTTAACAAATAATTAGAAAATTAGGCTGGTATTTTTTGATGGGTAACATCTTTTCTCTCTTGGTTGCTGGATATTTGTGGGAGTGATTTCATGAAAATGGACAGAAATGTGTAACAGGAAACCGGGTGAGTGCACACGGTGGCGTCGATCGACTTGGCCTGCCCCGCCCCCCTTTCATAGTTTCTTTACTAATGATGACCTGCTTCGACACTAAAATATCAATCGCCATGTTAATCGTATGGTGCCATTTTTTTAAAGATATGGGGTTCATATTTGAAGGATTGATAGTACTGCCTTTTTGGTGGGAAAGTACTAGGGTTCACCCCCCCAGATACCTCCCCCCCGGAGCATCATGTTACGAATGCAAATCCTGACTAGTTCATGCAAGCATTTCACTGAAACAGTTCAGGGATTTGATGAAATCACTTACTTTCATCAGGGAAATGACCTTGAAGAGACGTTTTTTTAACATCTCAAATCAATTGATTATATCCTTTAGGGATTTGATCAAATTCCTCATTTCGACATTTCTCTGCAACATATATACTTACACTAAAAAAAAAAATTAATCTTTGCGTAAAAATCCAATAATAAACTTATAAGTAAAACTTTTTCACTTTTTCGTCCTGTTTCTTTCTTTTGTTGGAAAAGTTGATGGTGGGACGCATATATTTTTTTATATCAGATAGAGGCGATCTTTCCAAACATGTAGGGCACCTGGTCTAAACCAATTATAAAAACATTACTGCGAAGAAACAATGTTAGGATGTGCATAAGTATTCGTTATTTTATATCTCAGACTTTTGTTTACTATAAAGCGATATTAAAATTTCAATACACCTCATAAACAAGGAATAATTATGTTTAATATATATAAAAGGGAAAATGTTTACTTTTAAAATGTTGGCTACGAAATGTATGGAACTTTTTCATAGAATCCAGAAAAACAAATTAAGATAGAAATGAATAGCAGAATCTAATGCTATCTTCAGGTTAGCGAATTCAGAATATAATTTGAGTAGTATAAGATTGTTTTTATTTTTTAAGTTAATTATGAATTTTGATGGTTCTTTTTGACATTACACCAAAACAATTCTTTTTTTTCAATTCCTACTAATAGTTCACACTCTCCCTCACTATATATATATGGTCCAATTTTCAGTCATTAATAACATACTTTTTATTCATCCACTCAAGTTCAAATACATTTTATTTTAATCTTGTAGTGCATGACACTTGATATTAATACAGTTCTTTTCAAACAATAATTTATTAATTTTATTTACTTAATGAATAAATAGTAACAAACTAAAATAATAGTCTAACACCATGTATAAAAATTAATCGTTGTGTCCCAGTAGCGCAATGGATAGCGTGTTGGACTTTTCATGCAAAGGTCATGGGCTCGAATGCCACCTGTGATGGCCTTATTTCTTAGAATGTGATTTCTTTTTACTATGCTATTTTATTGGAATAATTAAATTTAATGAATGAATAAATAGTAACAAACAAAAAAATAAAAGTCCAACACCCTATATAGAAAGAAAAATGAAAAATTGTTTTCTATTTTGCCACTTAATATTGTGATTCTTTCATAAGTATATACATATTTATATTAATTGCAACTATTTAATAAATTAAATTAATAATTTAATAAAATTAATTTTTTCTTTGTTCACCTAGAAATTAAAATTCACTTTTTTTTATGTTACTTGTTGTAAGAGAAATAGATATTTGTCAAGAAAGCATAATTTTACAATATCGATGTCCCAGAATAGAACAATAAAAAAATAGAAAATCTTACTCTTTATCTATGAGATTTATTCATAAAAATTGATCAAAACTGTTGATTTGTATAATGTTTTCATGTTTTATTTTTATAGATTTACAGCAGTGAACAGTTCCACATCAGAGAAACTTCTCACCTTATGCGACACTGGTAAAGGAAATGCGTATTCTTGGATCGGTTGTATGAATAGATTAAAATATTTTGAGTTCAGTCACGGAAAGTTAACAACTGTAGGTGCTGACCTATTTCCTACGGAGATGAGGGATCTTCTCGTGGTGAATTTGACTCATAATGATATAAGTCTCATCAAACCAGGTGCTTTTCAGAAGCTGAAGAGGCTCACCGGTCTTGATTTATCTAACAACCGCATTGAGTATTTTGATTTTTTTACCACTAGTATGAATCTGGAGTTCTTAGACTTAAGGTAAGATAATTTTGCTGTAAGAAATTAATATATTACAGCAAAATATTTAATAATTATACTTATTGCAGAAAATAATTATACTTAATGATTATTTATGAAAGAAATGACTCTGAAAGGTTTATAAAAATGATAAAATATTTTATCGCGCTATTTCATTAAAACAGTGCAAATAAGTAATACATGTTTTTAATCGTAAAAAAAAATAGTATATATTTTTAATTTAAATGTTAGGGATTTTAAGATTTTTTTTTTTTTTCTTTTAAGTTGAATATTTTTAGTATATTAGTAATACTTGTTTTTTTTTATATTCATTGTTTTCTATTTTTTTTTCTTTTGAAGTTGCAATACGTTTCCTTTGTTCTATTACAGTCAACTCTCGGTCATTCAAAGTTCGTGTGACCAATAAAAAATTTCGAATTATCAAGAGGGTAGGGAAAACTCCCAAAATACACGAAGAGAAATTTTTTTCTAACACATTCAAATTTAAAATTATGCAACAAAACAGCAATTGTGTGTACATATGTATACAATTATTTTAAAGTACTTTTAAAAAGTACATATTATATATGTTAAAATTCCAGTATTAAAAAAATAGCCGGGTGTTTCTAAAAGAATATCGGAGTTTTAACGCTTTATATAGTATTCATTACCTTTAACATATTAGCATGACACATACATCGAATGAAGGAGCAACTGAAACAGTTTTGTCTGCTGGCATGTGTGCGTATGTACGCGAAAAGTATGCTATTTTATCCCCCTTTCTTGCCGATCAACGCGCTAGTAGAAAAACAGAAAGCGTTTTGTATTATCCAGTTTGTAACGACAGAATCTACTATTACTGTGCAACAAGTGTTCCTTATTAAGTTCGGTTGTCAACCTCCTAATGATAAAGCATCCTTAGGTGGTATCATCAGTTTAAAACAATTGGATGTCTTTGTAAAGGGAAAAATACGTTAAGACCGAGGCTGTAACTGGTTCTGTCTATTTTGATGCTCTACAACTATGTCTATTTCCTCAATTAGAAGAAAAGGAACCAAATAACTTTATTTGGCAGCAAGATTGTGCAACGCTTCACTGGCATCTCTGAGTACGTGACTGGCGTACAGATATCCGGTATTTATGTATTAAAAACAATCATTAAAAGAATATACATATTGTACATACTTAAACTTTTTGGACGAAAAATTCTGCTATCTTTAAAAATCTGTTATCGGTCCCCTCAGAACTTGTCTCCAACACCATTTGTTCTTCAAGGTAGGGTACAGACCGGCTCATGCATTTTATGATGCTACATGCCATAAGACACACAGATTAGACAAAAATCGTCATTTCACCCCGACGCAAAATGCAAAATTCTACGCATTTCTTCTTCACACTAGCGGATCATCCTTTCTGAACATATGTACAAGGTCACATGTTAAAAGAAAGATATGGACGGTTGACAACAAGAGCAGCCGGTCTATTGTCCATTTGAAAGAGGAAAGCAATAAAAGTGTCTTATTGCTTGAGGAACCGGGGAGCACAAAGAAGGGATGGCAGACAGATGGTCATCAAAGGGACTACATTACAGGGAAGACATGAAGAGACATTACATGTAAACTCGAATCTGTTTGCTACAGAACATGATAGTGAGTGTTTGAATTATCGAGAGCTATATAGAATAACTTCGAATTATCTTGTGTTGTAATCTGGCCATGTGGAGATTTTAATTCGAAACATCGAGTGTACCAAAACGTATTGTTTTAGTTCGAAATATCAAGAGTTTTTCTAGGGACTGAGGATATACTTCGAAATAGAGAGAGGTTCGTATTATCGAAGGTTTGAATTAGCGAGAGTCAACTGTATATTAAAAAATGCATTTTTCTCTTTCAAAGATGTAACGTTTTTCCTAATGTAGAAAGATTCTTCTTTTCGTTTCTATTAAAAATATTTTTCTTTCTTTTCTGTAAAAAATCTTCTCTTTATAGTTTAAAGAGAACATTTAGAAGAAAATACAAATTAAAACATTCATCAGTTGTTCTTCATAATTTTCGCAATTCAATTCATGCTTTAACATTTAGTTTGTTACTTATCATTGTTTAAAAATGTGAAAATACCTTACAATATTACAAAATAACATATATTGAGATAAAATTCTTGATTAAACGGCAACTTATTTTAATTACATGCAAATATTTCCTTGTATGGAAACATGATTCATAGTCATTTTATAATCGTTAATACAATTTTTTCATAACTTGAAAATTAAATTTATCAAATTTAACAGTCTGTTTGGAAAAAATTATGAAAAATAAATAAATAAGGAACTTATGATAATAATTTACAAGTGCAATATAATTTAGTTTTCAGTTATATAATTTTAAACATATTAAACAATTTCTTTTTTTCCCCAGCTGGAACCGTATAAAAGAAATAGGTGACAGACAAATTACTTCGTTACCACGTTTGAAATCCCTGATGCTTAGTAGTAATGATATTGTGCATTTAAAAGAAAATAGTTGGAAAGGAGTTCCAAGCAGTTTGAAATTGATTCGTCTGGATTGTAAGTAGAAATGTTAATTGGGTGGTAGTAAAACTAATGCATTAATAAAGAAATACGAAAATATCTATTTTCATAAAAACTAACTTTCTGTGAAATATTTTTCACATTTTTTTAGAAGTTATAAGGTATTATTCAAAAGTTGTTTTTAGATTTATCTCACTTAAATATATATAGAAGACGTGTTTTTTGAATGTTGTTTTGGAGGCACTAGACAATGAATTACACACATAAACCATAAATATCCAATGATGCAGATTTGGTTGTCATATTAAGGTATCCCACTACGTTTGGAACCGTGATTTTAAAAAAGCGCATAAATTGATAATTTTCATAATATTTAGTGTCACTTAGATTATAATACATGTATAAAATTGTTTTAAGGACATTTTGACAAAAAAAATATTTAAATACAATATTTGGGCTAAAAACTAACTTAGAATAACCTTTATTCAAAATGTTCTCCTTTTGTGAAAAATGCTTCTATTATAATTATAATTTGCCTGTATATAGCCCAGACCTCCATACAAAGGCTCAACTATGATTTTTGAAAAATTCACATTATTTTCAGAGTTACAACCCAATGAAATAATGATCGGCGTTTTTTTCTTAAAATTTCTTCCCTCTGTTTTCGCAAAACATGAATAAACCCACTTCAAAGTTATATATTTCAAAAGTTCTGGTTGAGCCTCTGTACAGAGGTCTGAGCTATGAACAGGCAAAATAATATTATAATAGAAGCTTTTTTCACAAAAGGAGAAAATTTTGAAAATATTGGTTATTCAATGTTAATTTTTTGTTAAAATATTGTACTTAAATAATTTTGTATTGTAATACTATTCTTAATACAATTTTATATACATTTTCTAATCAATGTGACACTAAATATCATAAATAGTATTCATTTATACGCTTTTGCAAAATCACGGTTCCGAACGTAGTTTGATACCTTAATGAATAAAACCAGAAAAGAATAAATAAGAATGTTGACATTAGAACGTCCTTCGGTGTCAGTTGGACACCGGAGCCTGTTTACTTTGTTTTCTTTTCCGCATTTTTGCATGGAATTTGAAATTTTTTGTGACTTTTAATCAATTTACCTGGTAATTACACAGAAAATGTTTCGTGATTCTTGTGGGTAATTAGAAGTATTTTTATAACTGAATATACCTTGAATGTCCACTGGGTAATATCATTATCAATATATGTCGTTTATCAAAATATAGTTTACTAATTAGATTCTATCTGTTATATAAACCTCTCAAGGTTTTATCATACATTTATTTGACCTTGAATGCAGTGTTATTGGATTCACAGTGTAAATGAGGTAAATCACTAAAGTTGATGTATCTAAGTGTTTTGTTACATAGCATTTGCTTATCTGCTTATAAAAAATTTCATTCGATTTTCGAACTTAGTGCAGAGCACACACCCTTAAACGAAGACTCTTAGAAAAGGCCTAAGCCTAATTGTAATTTGTAATGTACTTGCTAATTTGTTGCGAGAGCTTTATGAGAATGAATCGGATGGACGTTAGTAGACTTGCTCTAATTTGTGTATTCCGAAGAAAACATAAGATTGATTGAAAGTGACTGCGAAGAATCTGTAGAAAGTGCAAATTCAAATCACAATATTCCAGTAAATCTTGATATATATGTATATATATACAGATTTGCGACACGAAATATTTTGCGCAAAGCTGTGATTCATTAAACTTCGTAAAACATATTGTCAACGTCAGATTTTTAATAATATAAAGGGTCATAATATATGATAATTGTATGAAATAATAATATAAAAGTTTTAAAACTGAACTCAACTGAACAATAGTCCTGCAATTATTTTGTTAAAATAATTATTTTATATATTTTATATCGCGGTATCAAAACGAAATCGCTGGACCTTTAAGGTTAATTGGAATCCCGGACATTAAAGAAGTCATGCACTCCCATAGCATGTAAAATGCTTGTATGGTTTTATATACTACATTGTTCTATTCCAGTAGGAATTTTATGACACGTATAACCAATTACATTGTAGATAACGGTATGGATCTAAGAAAAAAGGCACGTATTGATCATAGGATTCAGATTCTTTTATGTTGATCGAGTGAGTAATTAATTGTTAAGTTAACATTGTGAAGCTACATGAATGCTGCTGTCAACGAATTTTGTGATTTTTAAATCACACTACCACCTTGGCGACGTAGACGGCACATGAGTTGGTCTTTATTCTTCAAAATATCATGCCAGCGTGATGATAGATTTGACTTACATTAACCCCTCATACGGTGCTTGTAAGGACTTTATGCCTGCTACTAGGTTCTCTTCTGTAATATAGAAGAGAATGGCTCCTTAACTTTAAAAAGTCATGGTCGAACGATGAAATATAATTTCATTTGCATGGCCACTAAAGGAACCTGTAACATTTCTGCTTACATGGAATTGCATGCCTCCTGGTACAATGTATTTTGTGGAAAAAAAAATGATTTTTGTTTCTAAAGTGCACTTGATTTGTGAAAATTGGTCTTTGCTATTATTTTGGCTCTTTGAGGGGCAAGAATGTCTGCAGAAAAATTTAAAGTCATAGACCAAGTCATAAAATACTTATTTCTGTTATTCGCAACTGCAAGCAGACTATGAAGATTTTAGGTTTGTGAGGGTGATCTTCAGAAATATAACTTGATTGACAGTTCATCAAAAATATATTACATTCTTGCATCATTTAAGAAAGTGTTGTCATGCATTTGACTCTCCTGCTTTCGGCGATTATCAACATTCAACTCGGTCTATCTTTAATTTAGAATGTTTGTCCTGTCATAGATCTAATATATATATTTCTTCTTAAATGGTGATTATTCCTACAGTAGGTTGTAGATCACAGACCGGCTACCTTTTAACTGTGGCATACCAAACCAATCTACAAATATGATTCAGCGTGCCACAAAATATAGCATTTCTTAAACAATTTGATTCTCGCGGTAATGCAGGCAAAGTTAGGCATAGATATCAATAATATAGATTTACAGTTTTATCATATATTTAATTTGCATTATTTGAAGATATTTATTAACAAAGAAATAAACAGCATAAAATAAAACTATTTCTTCAACAGAAATGCAAATAATTAAAATTGTACATATATTATACGTATTTTTAAAAATATTTATTAAAATAAGTAATAGACAACATACAATATAAGTATTTCCGTTCTATATAGTTAATTAAACTGATAAATAAAAATTTGCATGCAAACCTAGTGATTGCACCGTACTACTTTCATATCGCAAAATCAGGAATATAATTTGTGACTTTCAATTTGACATAATTCTAAGCATTCATTTGTTAAACACGAATTAATTATAAAGTACTGACCTAGAAAATAGTTTTTACGTAATTGTTACGTTCAACTATATCCAGGATTCAAACGGAGAAAATTCATAAGTCACTTCTGTGAGTCTTGGCGTAATACATCAGACTAAAGCAGATGCATAAGTTAGTTATAGATATGTAAGAGAATAAAAGAACATTAAAATTTTTTAATCTGATAATAAATTTTAATATCTTTTTCCGAATTTTAGAAGAAAAAAAATTATCGTAGACATATTTTTAATTAAATTTTAAGACATCTTATGTCATATATTTTTCTTGTAAAATAGCCAGGTGAGAGGCATAGTAGGTTTGTCGCTGGCCTTGTACACCTAAGGTTGCGGATTAGACCCCGGCCAGAGTCGGTAAATTTTCACGATGAGTCCTGTAAAAACCCCCGTGAGTCCCTATTTGGCTTGAGTGCTTTCTTCTTTATTAAAATTCTAAGTACAGTTTCACATCTCCAGAACTCATGTGCCTCAATCTGGGTAGAAAACTGGGCGTCAAAATTACATGCGATGATTGGTACCCGCCTATATGGTATCAAAAAGAGATACCATCTTCCGGGGAATATACTAGGACTGCAACGGTAAAACGTCAATCCGTAGCTCATTAAAAAAAATTGTAAAATGCACCAAATATTTTGTAGAAATTATGTAATTAAATCATATTTTGGTAAAAAAGATATATTGATTCATTTTCTTGTGCTCCGATATACGATACGCGGAAATACGGAAAATACTTGTAAAATTTCTCTAATTAATCAAATAATTAGTATTAAGGGTAAAATTAAGATTTATTTCTAACTGTCATTTTTATTGCAGCAAATCCGATTAACTGTGACTGCAGCATACAATGGATCAACGGTACATTTCACATTAATGTTGTCATTGAGGGAACTTGCTCGACTCCGGAAGATTATGAAGACTCTCAAATTAGAAAAGCATCTCGAATGTTGATCGAAAGATGTGACGATAATGGCAACATTGGCACAAGAAAAAAAACCTTTGTGACTGAACCCTATAAATTATTTTAAATGAAAAAATGCAACTAAAGTTCATACCTCGACTATACTTAACCTGCTATCTTTCTTTATAAATGGCATTTTGTTTCTTCATCTTTTAATGTAAAATAAGGGTTTCATTACTTTATATCATAAACCAATAATTTTGTTTTAATCCCATTTTATATATAAAAACGTTTCACGCGTTCTATAATTCTAATAAAATATTTCTGTAATCATTATTGTTCTAAAAGATAACCTGCCCTTTTTGTTACTCATGTATAGGATTCTTAAAATTATTTTTTATCACTCATTTATGTAAAATCATTATGTTTTATTTGTGTATTTAGTTATGATAAAAATATTTTTTTATACAGGTGTCCTGTTTTTTCATGTTATGCTATGAAAAAAAATTTCATCTCGGTTGCTTAAACTTCTTTTAACACAATATTATTAATTCTTTTATAAATCGTAATTCTAATTTGAATCCTTTTTTAAATAAAAACTATTATTATTCCGGCATTTCACGAGCAGGTGATGTCATACCCAGCGCCTATTTTTTTTTCAAGACACAATTTTAACCTTTTTTTGGAAAATGAATAGTTTCTCGTGTAGCTGACTTTAAGGTCATATCCTTCGAAGGATCTTAGCTTGTAAACGAATTTTAAATGTATATTTTTTGATACTGCCTCTTCTGGTATGCCATATCCTGCGCGTGAATCTCCATAACAGTTCTAGATAAATGATCACGCTTTAAAATCTTTCTTATGCAATGATGCATTATTGTACTTATGATGAAAAAATTTAAGTAATTTAATAGATACAGTATTTAAAAGAGAGAGATATATAGTACAACAGTATTTTCGGATGAAAAAAAGTCTCTTTGTGGGGATGATGAGGAAGAATCGAACGATGAAGAGTATAAAAGCAAGGGTGATTGTTCTACTGAAATCCATCCAGATATTTTAATTGAGGGAGTAATTATCGTTCTTGGTAAAATGATCACATCATATTCAACGGCTAGAAAATCTTATCATGAACCTATGACAGTAATCTTCATGTTGTGGAACGTTGCGACAGTAAATGCACAAATTATTTTGTTACGTGGTCAGAAATCACCCACCAAACATCGAACCAGAAGCTGAGTTCTGAAGTGCTTTGGATTTCGAACAACAACTGAATGTAAAAATCAGCAATCAATGCTTCTATGAAATTAAAAAAGAAAATAAGATCCAGTAAAAACATTGCACTCATTCACGACGAAGACTAGTGTATAAACAACGTACTAAATGCCCTAATAAAAAGAACAGAAAAACTAAATTTACGTGTAAAAAGTATCATAGACATATTGTATTTCCTAGTTTTCTTCCTTTTTCTCGGTTGCATGCAAATTTTACGGTAAAATTAATGTAAACACCCTTGGGTATGAGATACCCTGTGCGTGAAGTTAAAGTCGTTTTTTTCGCACGTGAAGAACCGGGTTATTAATCTTTTAAATTTATTGTTCATTTGAAAAATAATTAGTTTTCATACATTTTACCAAAGAAAATAATTTTATGAACATTTATTTGGAAATATATTAATATATTAAAATAACAAACATACATTAATATTTTTTAAATATTTCATTTATCACGGAACTTCCTTCTAAAATTTACTTTTAATTAAGCGAAAAATTTGATTTAATACTGCAGCATTTGGACAATTGTTATCATTTTAAAAATTACGTAAGATAAGGATGAAGGTAACATCCTTGAGACTACTTGTTGTTCAGTTTATACATATGCATGATTTATAAAAATTTTTAAATTTTTTTTTATATTCGAGAAACAATAACCATCTACATAGTTAACTCCCTTACCAACTTCATTAGGCATTAGGATATGAACTAAAGAACATTAATTAATTTCTATGACACATCTTTTTAGAAAAATATGTTTAAAATGAAACGGTGTTTTTTTTTTTTAACCCGTTCAGGATCAGCGGAAGGAGAAAGTAGCGCTTTCCCAGGCCCTGTACGTTCGGAGAGGATACGTACGCACGGGACAGGTCGAATTTTCCTGCTAAGCCTATATATATAATTTCCTTTGAAATTCATATAAAGTTTTAAATGCAATCAAAAATAACTAAAATTTACAATTTACTATCATTGATAAGATTTGAGCATCGAGTACAAAAGTTTTCGCTATATTTAAAAAAAAACAATTGCGAATTTTAAAGATAGTGTTTTCACTTTAATAAAAAAAAAATGCATACATTTTCAAAAAAATGACAAAAATCTCGTACATTTAAATAGGAATACAGAAAATATTAGTAAACTGAACCAACTTATTCAAAATATAAACAGAAATCCATAGAACAATAGATCACAAACCTCTAAATGTCCAATTCCCTAGAAAAATAAAGATGTGCAGTTGTTTATATTCATAAATATCTCGGATCTAATTAAAAAAAAGCACAGAGCTGAAAACACATATTGAAGATGAAAGTTTTATTAAAAATTATTCGAAAAAAAAAAAAAACGGTTTTTAACCGCCAAATAGTGCTTATAAAAAGTAGTATAAAAAATATTTCCTAACTCTGACCACACCGGTGTGATCATGGTCCTACGAGGAGGGAAAGCTCAATCACATATATGATACCGTAGGCCACGGAGGGAGAAGCGCGTGATCACATATATGTGATCTCTCTCTCTCATGGTCCTGAATGGGTTATTCCAGAATCAAATCTAATATCTCAATTATCTGAACACTAATTAAACCCTTGTGATCCATTGTCACTTTAATTCTTCCACCTATCTAATATTTGAAATAACGCTATAAACTTGAAGAGTACCTGATCAGTAGCAATTTATCCTATCTTCTCACTTTCTCTCTCTCCTCCCTCTCTAGCTTGAAGCTTAGACTAAATAAAACAAACTAAATTTAAATATCACGGTTTTTTCTTCGAAGTATCGGTTGTGAATAAACGCGAATTAATAGCGCACAGATTTCCCAAGATGATTAATTGGAAGTACGCGGATAGAACCTTCACAGCCCAATATTTAGCCATAATTTTCATTGCAACCCCCTCCGTAGAAATAACAATGTAGTGAATTCAATAACTTTGACACTCAAGCTACGATACTACATTAAGGCTTATTTTTAAATGCCAACGGCGTACATAAACATCCCACTCAGCCAAAGAATTAAATGCTTAGGACGTATGCCTTTACGAAGTACAAGATTTTCTGTGCACTTCTGCCCATAAAATTATTTCAAAGGCTTCGGAATGCCATAAAATAAACAAACCAAATTCTACTATGAATATCAAGTTCAATATCACCCAAATAGCATCATTGGCTTAATTCTAAGAGCATACATGTAAAACAACATTAAATATATATGTATATATACATTCAATAACAGACAGTTTCCTAGAAACTATGAAAATTTCCCTTAAATGAATATTAAGGTAAACATAGTCAGTGTTAGGATCTTTCTTTCTTTGACAAACTTAAAACACAGGCGCACATGTTTTACATTTTTCTATTTATCAATATTACATTTGCAAGAAGATGACGGATCCAAATTAAATTTGTTCAAAAAACTTTTGAAGTTACCATGACCAGTGAGAAATTGGGTTATATTGTAATTAGTATATAAAATGATAGCACATGACAATCTGTAATGAACAGTTGGAAAAAAATGCTTTGTTAAGCTTCCTTTATTTGAAATGAAATATTCTGGGTTCAAGGACTTCAACATTCTTTCTTTCGTAATCTTCTTGTAAAAGGATTTAGGAATATTAACGTCAATGTCGATTTCGTTCTTCGATGGGGCTTTTATAAGCCAATCAGCTCACTTATATATATATACCTCCAAAAACGCCCGTGCATCCTCGAAAAAATGTAAAAGTTATCGGGATGTTTTTATCTTTTAGACTTTCAAGGCATTTTTTGGATTTTGTAGATTATATTGTTAGACGAAAAAATACTCTTCAGAGAATCCAAGGATGAAAGGCAATCGGTACAAATCAGATAGTGGGCGAGTGAGTGAGTGAGTGAGTGAATATTAACGTCGCACTGTTTAGCTACACGAGGGCTTTTGGCGACGGACCACGTAATTTTGAACCATGGTCAAGTGACGTGGACGACACCTGAGCTGGCACCCCCCTCTCCTAACTACCACACCACACCAACGGGAGGACGTTTCAGCTCTCGACAGATTTAACGTGCATCGCTGCCCTACGAGGCGGGTCTTTAGTGGTGCTGGGCTCGAACTCATGACATGCCTGCCATGGTCCGATACCTTAACCACTGGGCTACCGCAGCCCCAGATAGTGGGCGAGGACACTATTTTGCTCAGTGATCTATTTAATGGTGAAGTATAACCCGCCACTTCACGTGCGAAAAAATCAACCGTAATTTGACACGCCAGGTTAATAGCCAAAGGTGTTTACATTCTTTTCTTTACCCTTAAATTAGCATACAAAGGTGAAAAAGGAAAAAAAAAGTAGGAAATATAATGTTTATTACACTTTTCACACATCATATTTGTTTTTATGTTCTTTTCATTAGGACATTCAGTTGCTGTTGTTGCTAATGCCACCTGTCTGACGTAGTCAGATCGAGGCTCACAAAATTCATCATGGCAAGGGGCTAGATGTACGCCTGTCGTTGGCCGTAGCCTTGCGCATCATACAGGTGACAGTACGATTTAGCTCGGTTGCACCTCCAATTTTGAGGTAAACCACCCTGGGTGAGGGTCAAAGGCCTCCCACCTCTCATTCAGTACATTGTTTATACGCTCATTTAATATTCTTCGCGAGTAAATGCAATGTTTTCACGGGATCTTAATTTTTTTTAATTTTGTAGAATCATTGCTTACTGGATTTTACATTCTTCTGTTAATCGAAAACCAAAACACTTAAGTTTTTAGCGTCTGGTTCGATGTTTAGTTGGTGGTTTCTGACTACTTAACAAAATAATTTGAGCATTTATTGTCGCAACGGTCAACAACACGAAGAATATTGTCATAGGCTAACCATTACATTTCTTATCAATTGAATACGATGTGGTCATTTTATCGAGGACGGTAATTGCTCCCGCAGTATAATTATCTGGATAGATTTCAGTAGAGGTATCATATACTTGCTCTTATACTCTTCCTCATTCGATTCTTCCTTATCATCCCCGCAAAGAGAGAATTTTTTCATCCGAAAATACTCTAGTACTATATCCATTAAATACTGTACCAACTAAATTACTTAAATATCACATTTCTTCATCAGAACACCCATAATGCACCATTGCATAAGAAAGATTTTAAAACGTGTTTATGCATTTTGAACTGAAACGGCAATTCACGCGCAGGGTATGACATACCCAAAGAGGTGGTATCCAAAAATATTCATTTTTAATTTGACTATAAGCTAAGGTCTCTCGAAGGATATGACCTTAAAGTCAGCTACACGACAAACTATTCATTTTCCAGAAAAAGGTTTTGATAGAGTCTTGAAAAAAGTTAGGCTGTGGGTGTGACATACCCTGGACGAGAAATGCCAGGTTTAATATAAGAGTTCTGCTACAAAAATTGTGCTTTCATCAAGAATGCTAAATTGAAAGTGCTTGGATTCAATATCACTCTTAAAAACGACAAATAAGAAACCAACTCTGTCATCAATTTTACTATTACCATTAGGGCAAATAACAGGAGAATCATCCGTGGACATTTAAAGCCTCACTTTACACCAACAGTCGTAAAACTACTCCTTATATTATCATTCTCGACATCCACCCTTGTTTAATTTCAGATTACTATAAATAGAAATAACCCGAATTTTCATCTCTCATAGCTCTATATTTTAAGGCAATGTCCTCAAATCAATCAAACAGTCTATATAATAAACTTCTTTAGAAGTTACAATGAAAACGCATTGAGAATCCGCTGTTATAGCACAATTTGATCCTTTATGAGAAATATTAAAAAAAATAACAATAATCGGCCTTTGAAATTCTATTCAGCAATTTCATTCGGCATCCAGAAACATATCTACTATTCCGCTTAACATTTCAAACGCAATATATTCAAGAAATAAAACAAGAGAATAATTTTAAACCGTCTCTTATACTTCGGTTTTATTAAAACCCTTCGCGTTTATTAGACCAGGTAATATTCATACTATTCAACTTTTTTTACTACTGCTTTTTCCTTATACTACTTTCCCGTTCACTGTTTATAGTTTAGTTTAATAGCGCTCCGATGCATTGTCTTTCTCTTTTTGCTCTTAGAAAAAAAAATCCCACACTAAATACTTTGCGACCGCTACTCCGCGCCATTATGATATTGCTTTTTTCAAATGGCTTTAAGAGCTGACTTCTAAATCTCATTTCAAATTTCTAACGTCTCTCCGCACCCCTCCTTTCCAACCCACCCCCACCCCGTTTCAAAATCTGTGATTAAGTTCGTTGTAGGAGAAAGGGGAAATAAGGTTATGTTTTGCTGTTTTATCCTTATTGAGATGTATTTCTTTTTTTTTTCCTTCCGTTTTTTCCCTTTTTTTTTACTTACTTTTTTTTTCTCTAGTCCCGTCAAATTTTTGTTGTGTGTTCCAATTCTTCGAGAAAAGGCCAGAGGTTATTTTTGTCTCCGCAATTTCCATCAAGTAATATCTCCTTGGCATGACGGCTTTGAGAAAACAATTCAGTCGGGCTACTGAGTACAGCAGCAGGGAGAAAAAAAATGAATGAGAAAGAGATAGAAAAGAAAAGAAACGAGTAAAACACAAAAAGAGGAAAATGAATGCCACGGCGAACTATTCTAATTTAAGAAGAGATGGGAATTTTTATTAGCATCCGGAATGTTTTATGTCCACGAATGATGGGTAATTTTATCACTTATCATATAAAGCCCCCAAATAGGATATGGGCATGCAATTAGTCGTGTTTTTCGTCTTTTATTAGAATAAGAATGCAAGGAGATGTTAAGTAAAAATTTCGATGTAATAATTAGGTTATGAGATAGAATGGTAAGGAAAAAAATTCTCTAGAGCCAGTCTAATTGGAAACGATCTCGTATGAAAATTAGAAATAGTGGAATTTATATTGAAAGTTTGTATATTTTGAAAATACTAAAATGTTTTTAATAATGCAATATTATTGTAAAAAAATGTGTAGAAATATTACTTGTAAGTGCCATTTTTGGTAGTATCATATGAATTATTTACCTATAGATACGATCATTTATTTCTGCATATAATTGGCTCCTGAAATTATGTGACAATGTGGAATAAAAAATATAAAAAAATGTGCATCAAAAACTGTGTTTTAAAGTAGTTATTCATGAATATGTAGGCATAATAAAAAGAAATGTATTGATGTTTT
>BMAV01025639.1:45416-73441 GCA_019973955.1 Trichonephila inaurata madagascariensis
TTTTTTTTTTTTTTTTTTTTTTTTGCCTCTTTTAATAAACTAGATTTTTGTTTTAGTGTCATTTCTTAAGCAAACGGTTGTTACGAGAAATGGGAAAAGGATTATTAAGTGGATCCAGCACTTCCATATAGCAGCCCATGTTAAATTACGTAAGTTTATGTAATTTTTTCTCAGAAACTTCTAGCTATTTATAAATGAAATTTTCACAGTAGATTATATGTTTTATCAATGAGACTTTAATGGAGGGTTTTGTCTTTTTGTTAAAAATTAAAATTATTATGAATTTTTTAAAAAATGCCAACTTTTTTTCCTTAAAATTTATTTTAAAAATACATTATCTAAAACGGTTTGATAAATTTATCATATTCCCTCCATTAAATTGTTCAAACCTGTTGAAGGCATGCTCACTGAAAAATTGAGGATCCTACGTTAATTAGTGTTTGAGAAAAAGGTACATAAAGGGAAAGATATTGCATTTTGAGAATACAGGCTTTAATGTAAGAATTTGTAATTTGTCAATAAGAGTGGCTATTTTTAAAAAATAAATAAGAATACTTCTAATTATCGTATTTCTATATACCATATATCATTTTAAGCAGAAAAGTTTGAACTTTTAAAAAATGTAAAAAAATCGAACCGTATAATTTTTCAAAAATTCATGTGCCAGACCATCTTAATAATCAATTTTATAATTTCAGATCCCAAGAAGGGTAATATTATTATAAAATAATTAATATGTCTGTTTTTATAATACATATTACACAGATACGTTTCAATTTTTGCATAAACATTTCAACTGTTTGTTAACCATTCTCTTAATTTATGAGGTACGGAAAGAAACAATTGAAAGAACCAAATGTTGAAACGTTTCTATCTTTATAAACGTTTTTTTATATAGCAGAGGTTCTTAAGCGTTCGATCATCACGTGCCCCTTTGTATATCAGCTTGACATCGCGGACATTTAATATTTTGAAATTCTTTTCAGATTCTGTAAAAGAGATAAACCTTAACAATAAAGGAAACATCTTTGCGGACCACTTAGAAAGCACTGGTGACCCTGGAGGGTCCACGGACCTAAGATTAAGGGCCGCTGCTTTAAACTGTAAATGTTAATGTAAAATGCTCTATGAAATTAATTGTGAGGAATTTCTATAAAAAATTGCTGAATACAAACTACTTGACGGACAACTTTACTGATTTGCACACGTAGTCAACACAAAGTACACAATTCAATGTGCGAATTTAACAACGTAGACATTCACATCATAACCAAAATACGCGCAACATTTTTGTTCACCCTCTAACATATCATACAAAGTAGATCCAGAATAGAAGTCGCAATTATTTGAATCCCCATATATTTAAATAAATATCCCCTTTATCTTTAAAATAACGCATGCCTTATAATATATTTTTTTAAAACTTTTATTTGCCCAGATACTAATGCCAATGCTGGTAGGATAAAATCCACCAATTCTATTTAATCGATGAAAACCTAGATTCCCTTACACTTTTAAAGTACCACCCTCTTTAAAACTATAATTAAAAATGTATTGCTCTGATTCTAATAAACGCGATAATTAGGTGTTAAGTATCAAAACCTTAGCTATGTAACCATAGTTATGCCTTTATTTCTTAAGTACAGCTTTCTCACAATTATTTCATGATTTTGTTGTAGAAATTGCTCAAAAAAGCGTTAGTTGGATGTAAATCACAAATGCTATCATCATTATCATATACGATGGTGGTCTGAAAAGTTTCCGACCTCAACTTGAAGATAGCAGCACTTGTCAATAAAAGCTAGTGAATTTCATTGTTTATCTGTTGATAGTTCATCACCAAAGTTTCAGCCATTTTGGAGGTGCAGTTGTTATGTAATACTCGTTTGAGTGAGTTGATGTGAGTGTTTTTGTGAAAACGGACAAAATAGAGTATCGAGCTGTTACTAAATATTTGTTTTTAAAAGGCAATACGCGCCTATGCAAATCAAAGATGAGTTGGATTCTGTATATGGGGACTCTGCACCATCATTTACCACAGTGAAATCTTAGGCAGCTGAAATTAAACGTTGCCGTAAGAGGTTGGGAGACGATGAACGTTCGGGATGTCCAAATACTGCAACTACCGATGAAAACATCACCAAAGTTCATGAAATGGTGCTAGATGACCACCGAATTAAAGTGAGAGTGACAGCAGAGATTATGAACATGTCAAAAGAACATGTTTGTGTTTGTCACTTATTATATCAACATTTAGGCATAAGAAAGCTGTCCGTGCGTTGGGTGCTGCGTTTGCTCAGGTTAGACCAAAAACTTGCTCGAATGAGCATTTCATAACGCTCTGTTGACGCAGTTTAGGTGCAATAAATCCGAGTTTTGGCAACGATTAATTACTGTAGATGAAACTTGGATACACTATTATACCCCCAAAACAAAATTACAGTCCAAACAGTGGACTGCAAAGGGGAAACCAGTTCCAAAAAAAGCAAAAACTGTTTTTTGGGATGGGAAAGTGATGGCGACTGTTTTTTGGGATATTCATGGAGTTATTTTAATCGATTATCTTCAAAAGGAAAGAACTGTTACACAAGCATACTACGCATCATTACTTGACAAGATGAAGGCAGAACTTGCGGAAAAACGTCCACATTTGCAATAAAAGAAAATTCTATTTCACCAAGGCAACGAAACGTCTCACACCTCAGTGGTTGCCATGGCGAAAATCCATGCATTACGGTTTGACCTGCTTGACCATCCGACGTACTCACCAAATCTATCTTCAAGCAACTTCTATTTTTGTCTCATTTAAAAATTGCACTCGGAGGGCAGATATTTTCTTTAAATGAAGAGACAATCACCTTCGTGAACAATTATTTTACAGAGAAAAACGTCGAGCACTATTTGGACGGATTACAGAGATGGGAGTATCACTGGGAGAAGTGTGTAGAGTTACAAGGAGACTATGGTGAAAAAAAAATCGGAAAAAAATGTCTTGAAACTTTGTTATGTTGAAAACTTTTCAGATCACCCTCATATGTAGATAGATAGACAGATTGGCTTTTATTTGTAAAATACCGCATCACTTATAACATTTATTTATCACCCAATATTCTAATTGCTGATTTGATTGGATAAAATCCACATTTAATTTAACCAATGGCACACCCTAGATTTTTTTACACTTTACATTTTTAAAAAGTACTGTTATCTTAGAACACTAATTACATTTTATTGCTGAGATTCAAATGCTACATCTGATTGGATGAAAGTCTCAGAAAACTTAGCCAATGTAACAACAGTTAATCCTTTCCTTTCAAAGTACCGCCTTCTTTCTATAATTTAATAGTTTTATTAATGTTAATGGTCAACACAAAGCGTTGGTGGAAGGCAGATCACACAATTATTTTATTCAATATCATGTATTGACTTTATTTTTTAAAGTATCTCCTTTTTTTATTAAATTAAATTTTATTGCTCAGATTCTGATGGCAGAGCTGATTGGTTAAAAGCCATAACTAATTTTACAATTGTAATCATAACCAGGACTTCACATTAAAAGTTTCGCCCTCTTTCGGGGATTTAATTATTTTATTGCTGAAATTGTGCAACAAAGCGTTGATTGGATGTAAATCACGTTATATTATTCAATATCATCCTGCATTTGAATTATTTTTAAAATACCGCCTTCCTTACTTAGTTACATTTAATTGCTCCGATTCTAATGAAAGCTCTGATTGGACAGAAGTTTCGATACATTTAACCAATGTAGTCATTATTCGGTCTTCATTTTTGTAGAACCGCCTTCTCTTAGATGATCTTAATTTCTTTTGTTCACAGATTCAAATCAAAATTTTTATTGGATGTAAGGCACAACTAATTCAACCAATAATATCATAGATTGAAATTTATTTTTTTAATGTACCCAGCCTTCTTTACAGCATTAATTAATTTTATTTTTGGTTTGTTCTATTAAAAACGCTGATTGGATATACATGGTACAATTAACTTAACCAATTTAACCATAGTTCGACTTTCAACTTTAAGTACCGCCTTCATTCGAGGAGTTACTAATTTATTTTTCATATTTTAAAAAATGTGACCAGTGGATGTTTGTCATAACATTCTTTCCCAATGTTACTGTTTCACGTGAGGTTATTTACGCCATATTGGGCATAATGAGATGTCATAGTCACATGATAGTGAAAGCCACGTGATTCTAGCCAATCAATTCAAAAACTTCTGCGACGTCATAGTCACACAATTAAAACTATTTAGTGTTTCCAGCTAATCAGTTCTCGCGCTCCGGTGTGGGAAAGTTTTGCTCTTTGTAGAAACTTTCTCTTAAAAAGTACATATGCTTACAAAATGCATTTTATTTAAAGGCATAAACATAAAATATGATTTTTTTTTTAAATTTAAAAAAATCCTTTTGAAGATTTTTTTTCTAACATTTAAATATCTTTACCCAAGTATAAAATATGAAATTTAATCTGAATTTTACAAATAGAACAAAAGGTACAATTAGTTTAATGTTTGTTTTGAATTCAATGGAGAACACGTGTTTGTCTTTATCATGTGTAATCATTAATTGAGCTCATTGGAGTGATTAACATATTTATGAGCTTTAATGATGACATTAGATCAGTGCTTCTCACAATTTTTACACTTCTCTCAATATTTGCGACCTAATTTTGAATCATTATTTTCATCGCCCCACCCCATATATTATCAATATGCTGAATACAATAATGATGTTCTTTGATAATAAGCCACAATGCAACCTTAATTTTAAGCCATACATATTATCAAGATAATTATAAATTTTTTATGTATTACTTTTAAGTAAAAAATATATTTTAAGTAAATTACTTTAAGCATCACGTTACTTTTCTTGTCGATATTTAAGTGTATTTTATATCAGTGTAAATACATATGGTATTCTTTATGATGTCTGAATGTATTTTGATTTACTTCCTCTTTCAGTAAAATAATAATTTTTTAAATAGTTTATTATTTTCGACTGTAGATAACTTGCCCGGTCTCGTGAAGTTATAACGCCCCCTAGGGTGGCGTTCCTCATTATTTGAGAATCACTTTTATATTGTGAATGCGCATAATGAGGTTTTGAAAACCATTTAATTATTTTAAATTCTTATATATAATATACACTGCTCTTTCTAAAAAATACAACAGCATGAAGGAGTCATCAGACTTAAATGAAATTTGCAGCAAATATCAATTATAGGATTTTACGTTAAATAGTAAAGTTTCAGAGCCACCGCACATGCGTGACGTGCGCAGTGCTCTCTGAACTGATGCTGAAAGAGTATAAATAGAATGCTGTAGCGGGACGTTGAAAATACTTAATGATTATTTGTTAGTGGCGAACGTTTAGTTAGACCTAAGTATGCCTCCACGACGAAATAAGAAGAAATTCCAACAACTTACGGAGTTTGAATGAGGGAGGATTATCGGCCTTCGAGAAAGAGGATTTTCCTACCACGCAATAAGACCTCGTGTGCAGCGGAACAGTTCCACAGTGATGCGAGTTTGAAATTAGTGGACCAACGAGCACCAAGCAACTCAGAAAACTGGCAGGGGAAAACGGAAGGTGACGTCAGCACGCGACGATCGACACCTGCTCTACATGGCGGTGATTGACCGTATAGCTTCCTCCAGGCAGTTGGCAGCACGTTGGGCTACTGTACAGTTGTACTAATGTCGGCTTCGTCAATTCGTCGACGTCTGCTGCACCGTGGATTGCGTGCAAGGGTGCCTTTATACAGGATACCCCACACGACAAACCATCGACGGCTAATGGGCATATGAGCCCAGAACCTGGCAAGCTGATTGGCACCAAGTTGTTTTTTCAGATGAATCACGCTTCAATTTGTGATACCATGATGGCCGCATTCGTGTTAGATGCTATGCCGGTGAACGCTGCTTTCCAGAGTGCGTTATCGAACGACATAGTGGCCTAACACCCGGAGTTATGGTTTGGGGGTGTGATATCGTATCATGGACGATCCAATTTGCTACGAACTGAAGGTATTCTCAATAGCAACAGGTACGTCCATGAAGTGCTACAGCCTGAAGTCGTTCCCTTCCTTCAAGACATCTCTGAAACTATCTTTCAGCAGGAGGAATGCACTTCTACATACTGCAAATACTGTTCGAGACTTTTGTTCAGCCCAACACATGCCACTTCTTCTTTGGTCTGCTTATTCATCAGGTATGTCGCCTATTGAGCATGTGTGAGATTTGGTTGATCGGTGTTTCGCTCGTGGTGCGCGTCCTACAGCTTCAAAAGATGAAATTTGCTGCTCATACAAGAAGTATGAAATTCTCTAACACAGGCAAACATTCAAAATTCTGTTTGACTCCATGCCACGTCGTATAGCAGCACTTATTGCAGAGCGTGGTGGCTACACCAAATACTGATTTCGGACATTTAATATTGTTTCGTTGTTGGTTTTTTTTGCTTTGAAAATTTCGTAATTTTTCTGTACTAATCGTCTATGTACAATCGTCTAATCGAGAGTGCAAATCGTCTATGCAATAAAATTTCCTTTAATTTTGATGATTCTTCATGGTGTTGCATTTTTTTACAAACAACAGTTTATAAAATTAGGAAAAAACATCTAAACTACTGAAAAAACAATATCATGCCCTTCCAATGATACTTGGTGGAGATTTCAATATTGATTTCAATGAAGCTAAAGGATTGATATTTTTACAATTTTTAAAATCACAGCTTAGTTTTTTTTTTATTTTGTTTCTGGTAGAGTACTGGGAACGACTAGGTATGGTACAACCATCGATGCAATGTTTTCACCACTCGTAAATCATTTGCATACCGACGTTCACGTATCATACTTTAGTTGCCATGAGCCTCTTGTCACAGTGATTATTAATGACGAGAGTAGAAATGTCATTAATACTAAAGGTGAGATATTAATAGTGAAGAAAATCAACCTTCTTAGCAACATACTCATATACAATTAGTAACATATATTTATGTAACATGACGTATATTATTTTACATATATATTACTTTACCGAATTAATATGAAAAATGTGAATAAAATAAAGAATATACTTGAACGCTTTTAGTATTATATGAGATTCATTTATTCACACTATTTGTCTACTCTATATAACCAAAGACAACATTACTTAAGGTGTAAACTCCAGTATTGCGTCGGAGCCGACACACACACACGCATAAATATATATATATTATAAATATTTATATAAATTAACTATGGTGTGTTCTTCTATTTGAGTAAAAGAAAGTGAGTAAATAGTATAGCTTAAGTTATCAAAAGAGTTTATATATATAAGACAAATATATATATTTATTTACTTGAATGGTAATTTGTTCAAAAGACTTACATAGGTTATACACAATCATTTAATTTTAACAGCATTTTATTTTATCTCACTCATGTATACTTAGATAACTTAACTCAGTGGCGCAACAGCCCATGAGGGACAAGGCATACTCTGCCCAACTCAGTGTACGTGACCTTGGGCCCTGAGGTGCATGAGCAGATGTTCCGTTCTGGTGATCAGACGAGAAAATGCTAAACTATGAATTAATGAAAATATTTTATGTTAAGGAACTTTATTAATGACACGGTTCGTAAAATTTAAAACACATACTTATATGCATGTAAAAAAATATATATACAATGAATCATTTTTGGCAGTCATTGCGATAAACCTTTTAGAATTATCATATATCAAAATATTGAGTTCATATAAAACAATATTCGACACTACTAGATCTTTGTTTCGTGGAACAGTGAAAAATATTTAATGTTCTTTCGTATAATAAATGGTTCAACGTATCTTCAGTGACTTCTTTTATACATTTTTGTTTTCGCAATCATTTCGAAACAAGAACGGTTCTGTGGTCGATTAAGTTGTTCATTTATCAGCCTGAAGCGACAGCGATATTGAAAGTCTTCTAGCAATATCTTTTTTTTCCTACTTTCGTCACCAAACTCTCTCAAACTGGGATCTTGAACTAGTTTCAATAAAAGACAGGGAAAAAAGAAGTTTTGGGAAATTGTATCTTTTGACACCAATTTTCAGGCGGTAAAGTCTTTTTGTGGTTTTGGGGCATTCCAATAAATTGAAAATTATAATATGAATATTACGCATTCTTCTTACTTTAAAACGGCTCATATAAACGACAAAGTGTTATTTCTATAAGTTAACTTGTAACCGTAGGCTACCCGTGAGATTTATCTTCTCTAAATCGGTCTTTTTTACATCTAATCATATTGGCACTTTTAGCTAGAGCAACTCAACGCCATGAATGAGCGTCACTAGTAAATAGCATGTAAATAGTCAATGATATATTATGTTGACAATATTGCCACACTAGGGAGTTTCTGAATTAAATTCATCTATTTCTGAATTAAGGTATCTGATTACGTTCCTAACCGTGATTTTGCAAAAGCGTATAAATGGATAATAATGACCATATTTAGTGTCACTTAGATTCGAAAATGTATATAAAATTGTTTTAATCATAGTATTACAATAAAAAAGTATTTAAGTACAATATTTTCACAAAAAATGAACATAGAATGACCCATTTTCAAAATATTCTCCTTTTGTGAAAAATGATTCTATTATAATAATATTTTGCCTGTATATAGCTCAGGTCTCTGTACAGAGAACTAGAATTTTTAAAATGTATAACTTAGAAGTGGGTTTATCAATGTTTTACGACAACAGAGGGGAGAAATTTTAAGACAAAAAGGCCGATAATTATTTCAATTTGTTGTAACTCTGAAAATAATGTGAATTTTTCAAAATTCCTAATTCAAACTCTCTGGAGAAGTCTTTAATTTATTTAAGCAAAATATTATTATTTTAGTAGCATTTTTTATATAAAAGTAGAGCATTTTGAAGAAAGGATTATTCTAAGTTAATTGTTTGCCAAAATATTGTATTTAAATATTTTTTCTCGAAATTTCCTTAAAACCATTTTATACGTGTATTCTAATCTAAGTGGCACTAAATATCATAAAAATTATCCATTTATGCGCTTTTTTTAAAATCACGATTCCGAACGTAGTCCTTAAAGTTGCTTTTTGAAGATATTGGACCACCCATGCAGTATAGTGGCCATTGACTTTGGCTGCTTTGTCGTAGGACATTGGTTCGAATCCCGGAGAGGGCATGGATGTTTGTTGATGCATAGTGCTTACGCGGCATAGGGTTACTCGAAATAGCCGTCGAGCCACAAGTCCTTTCTTGTGGTTATTAAAAAGGGACGAGAGAGGTGGAAAGCCCCGGACCACCCTCAGGGTGTTCCCTCTCAAAATCGAGCTAGAAACGAGCCAAAACATACTGTCACCTGCAAGGGGCTCAAGGCTATGGTTAACGATAATCGTTTGCAATGATGAATTTTGTGGGTCTCGATTTGGCACATGCTAATCAGGTGGCATTAGTAACAACAGCCACAACAAAATATATTGGACAATTTCTCTTTGACGATTTTTAGAGGTTGCACATCTCAGTTTTAGATAACTAACACGTTTATTCCTAATTATTTATTGTCTTGTCTGAATATCACGTACTAAGTTTTAACGCTTAAATCAATAAAAGGGAATAATTGTGAGTATCTTTTTGAATCTGATTAAATGATTTCTCCACAATCCCTGTTGCTTTCGGATCTCCCCGAAACATCAATGATTAGCGATATGTCCGACTCAGCCAATACGAGGAGGAGGTATCGTGGCAAAATAATCAACGAAATAAACTACACTAATCAACTTCAATATTAGTCAAATATTATGTCTATTTTATAAATTCTTCATTTTTGTTTATTTTGTAAACCTTTTACTTTGAGAAGTATATAAAATCCTCGTGCAATTCATTTCAAACAACATTCATTTTTATCCGGAGTGCAGTATTATTCTAGTTGTTGTTATTTAATCATTTTCTTAAAAATAATGGTTTGTGTAGAGTGGAACATATATATATTTTTCTCCTTTATCAATCAAGTCTAATTAATATCACATTAATTATTACACATTTTGTCACATTGAACATTAATTACATCACGCATTAATTATATCACACATTATTTATATCATACATTAAGTATTACACATTAATTATGTCACACATTCCTTCTCACGCATTATTTATATCAAATTATTTTGTCAATAACAATCTATTTTATCATCTTATTCACCGTTTATTAAACCGGTAGTCAAAGAAAGAAAAGCTGGTTTTCGCCTAAATTCATTTCACCCTTCGTAGGTTCATTTTCTAATTTCGGTTCAGGCTAGGAAATTTTGACCGGGCTCAAAGCTGGAATAATTTAACCGCGTTTGCGCAGTAAGCCATTTATCGTGTTTACAAATAATTTTATTTTTGATGTATTTCAACTATTACAAAGAATAACATTAATAAAATTCCTCCACACATTACTCACTTAGATTATTTAGAAAAATTGGAAACCAAAATAGAGGGAACACTGAGAAGAAAAATGATTTATTTGTAATAGTATCGAGTCAAAAAAGTAAATAAATCGTTATAAAGCAAGGGGTCTGTTTTGACCAATGATATTCAATTAGAAATCGAAACTTGCAATTAAATAACCGAGTTAAAAAAAATGCCGGCTAAATAAGTTTTAAACCAGCATTTTACTTTTTCTTATCCTCGGTATCTTAACTCAGGGTTCCATTGACCGATCTAATTAATGATGAATACAGCCATTAGTCAGTTACCGAATAGATAACAATGAAATATACTTTGAAAAATAAATATGGATTATAATATAATTATGATTTTCAGTTCTCTCTTCAGGGAAACTCTGAAATTTCTGAGATACGCGCAGACGAGAAGTTACAAAAAAATTTCACGTTTTAATTTGAAAATACAAAGTATTTTAACACACTAGATGATTTTTTGACTGACTTACTTCATATTATTTAGTGTAGAGTAAAATTTTAGACAGAAGAGAAAATGGAGTTGTGAGACGCGACAGCATTATCCTGCAATGAATTTTTGTGATTTTGAAGCAGGGTTAAATCAAGCCGAATTGCGTTCAACGGCTGCAAATATCATTTGGTGATGAATCTCCATGCCGCGCAACTGTATTCAGGTGGTTTAAAGAATTTTGCAGAGGTCTCAATTCTCTTCAGAATGAAGAACACACACGGAAGACGCTGTTAGCAGTAATCCCGGATAATGTGTCGACCATACCATAAATGTTAAAGGATAATAATCGCTATACCAACCAACTCATACAGAAGAAACTGAACATTAAATCCACAGCCATACACAAACATATTCATGAATAATTACATATGAAAAAAAGTAGTTTACCGTTGGGTTCCCCATAATCAAAAAGAGGAGATTGTCAGAATCAGTAAAAAAACCCCTTAAATTGCTAAATGATGGTGGCTACCGCATCACTTCTGAAATTGTAACGGATGATGAAACGTACCATTTTTTGACGTTCTAAAACGCCAAGAAAGCAAAATATGCGTCTTTAAAAATGATCCCTCACCGACAATGGTGATACGACAACGAGCAATGAAAAAAGAAATGCATGCCGTTTGCTTCAGAAGTACGGGGTTGGTCAAAGCCATCAAGTTGGAAGGACAGAACACAGTAACAGCAAACTGGTATACTGCTAAATATGTTCCAGACATTCTCCAAGAAGTGAATGTTAAGGGAGAAATGCTTCACCATGACAATGCTTCTTCCCTTACAGCCGGATTAACAGTTGAGTTTTTTAAACAAGAACAAATTATAGTGATAAAACTTCCACCTTATTCTCCGGATCCAGTTATGTTTGACTTTGGGTTATTTATTAATCTAAAAAAAGAACTTACGTGGGAGTCGTTTTCATTCTGAAGAAGACATTGATGTGGCTATAAATGCGTTTTTTCATCAATTCTAAGAAAATGAATGGTTTGAGGCATTTAGTCTGTAGAAAATCCATCCATAAAAGTGCATTGATTCTGGAGGTGATTACTTTAAACATTTCTAAAATTTTCTAAGTATAGCTTTAAAGACTTAGGTGTGCCTCAAAAATTTTAGAATGACCCTCGTATAAAATCAGTAAAAAGGTTCTTATTGTGTAATTTAGTAATATTTTATGTTCTGTACATTCTATATGGTTCAGTGAGATTATATTCACTTCACAAATCTCAAATAAATGAACTCTTCTATTTTGGGGGTTGAGTTGAGTTGAGTTTGGTGTTTTATGGCGCAAGAGCCAGTTTTGGCTATACTGCGCCAAACATTCTTAGGTCTGTGGTCTGCACGGAAAAAGAAGAAAAGAAGAAATTGGATGACAAGATGGAGGGTCGAAAATAGAGAAGGATCACTGGGATACCCCGGGGTCGTGACACCCGTGTTTACCAAAGATAGTAAACCCCTTGGGAAAAAAATATCACTAGGGTACCTCGGGATTGTGACACCCGTACCCACCTAAAGAAGGTGAGCCCCCTGAGGGGTCTATTTTGGGGGAATTCCACTTTAAAGCAGGTTAAAATACATATTAAAAATAATTTTTTATTGCGTCTCTGTACCATGAACTAAAAATAATAAAACAATAAATAAATCTTGTATGTAATAGTAAACAGCGCATAATTTGCCAAAAAGAATTAAGATGCGCCAAATCTAAAAATATATATGTATATATTTATCTTATACATAGAGTTAAATTTATATATATACAGACAAAAAAAAGGGTGGTGAAATGAAATTTCGTTACAAAATTTACTATATATAAAACATAATGAATACCATAAATACGAAATAACCTCTTCTAAAAATATTTTGTTTCATCCCTATTCATATTGATTGAAATTTCAATCTTCGGAAACATGCAAACTTTCGTTCAGAGTACAATAAATTATTTATAACTCCATTGTAAGGTTCTTTCAATAGTAAGAAAAACATTTTTTCATTAGGCGAAGTGAAATTTTTTGGTGAAATATGTATAAAAATTGCTTTCTAGTATTTTCTTCTTTCACGCATACATGTGAAAAAATATTTTTGTTGCATGCTTCGTTTTCTGCCACGCGATTCTACTCTATTTTTATATCGATGAATTTTAGAAAAAAGTTACCTTACAACTGTTTAAAGAGTTTTGATTTTTCTATTAACATTTTTCTGTGGATTTCTCTTGTTTTTTTCAGCAATATAGTTTTAAATATTTAAACAAAATTTTTCTCTCTCTCTCTCTCTGTCTATCATAAGCACTTATTTTTGGAAGATTGTTATCTTTTTTACGTTTATTTTAACAAGAAATCGTATTTTTTAAACTAAAACATAAAATCCATACACAGATTATACATATGTATAAAGTTTTACATTTATGTAAATTATGAATATTTAGCGTAATTATGGACGAGAAATGATTTGCTGAATTTGATAATATTTTACGTCTTTTGTGAACTTGTTGCAACTCAAATGTTGCAAGGGTGGTTTGGGGTCCTTGAAAAAGCAGACATTGTTGTAAAAATAATGGTTTTTATTCAGATTAATCGATTTATGATTAATTTAAATGTAATAATCTTGAGAGCAAACCTAATTAATTTCGTGACCTTGTGACAGATCTATTCGCGTACCTTCCACTAATCGTCTTGGAAAATCTTTGGGCTATCATTCGTGTTTATTCACAACCAAACCTTCTGAAGAAGAAACCGTGATACTTAAATTAAATCTACTATATATAGTCAAGGTTTTCTAGATAGCAAAAAAGAGAGGGAGAGCAAGAAAGCCAGAAGTCAGGTGAGATTGCTGCAGATCAGAATCACTACAAATTATTAAATATTTCAAATATTAAATAGACGAAGATTTATAGTGACGATTGGTCACTAAACTTAAAGTAAAGTTACGCTAATTGGGATAATTGAATTGATCCTAAATTAAAGTCGTCAATAATCATGGTTTTCGTATAATTCGTGCATCTCGTTATCGCTCCACTTGTATTGTTCATATTAAGATATTCTCTTCTTGAATTTAAGAGAATCAGTGTTGTTAATTTGGCTGATCAATAAATTAGTTAATTTTGAATATGTCTGGAATTCTTCCTTTCCTCCCACACATCAAGGCTGGCAAGAGAGAGGGGGTAATCTCTCACAACCTAACTTATAAGATTAACCAAAGTACACTAATCTCTTGATGCGTTTGCTGTGATCACCTGTCAGTTCTTTTCCAAACGGCTACAGTACTCTTAAAATAAGCTTCTATATTATTTCCACTTCTCCAAAAGACAGTTATAGCTCGAATGATAACTTTCGGATGAACGAATCACAACTAATAATTTCCGACTAGCTACTCACTATCCATGATTAACTTTAACACACATCTTGCCAGGGTTTAAATAGCATTTAACTTAACTCAGTGGTGCTAAAGCTCATGAGAGCCAAGGCCTGCTGTTCTTATCTCATTATACGTGACCTTGCGCCCTGAGGTGCATGAACAAATGTTCCGGTCAGGTGGTCAGTAAAGTGAAACCCCCAGTGTTCAGTCCCCAAGCAGGCTTGGTACTCATTTTTCAATCCAATGAAGGGATGAAAGACTGAGTCGACCTTTCCCAGTCCGGGTTTTGAACCTCGGACATGTGGTGTGGAAGCGCGATGCACTACTACTTAGCCAATGGACTTTTAAATATCACTTACATTAGCAAAGAATTAAATCGTCTCTACAGAAAAAAGGTGGTTTTAAACTCTACAGTTAAAAAATAATTTCATCCAGAGGATTAAATGAAGAACCGTGATAGAACCTGTCACAAACTTTTTCGCAGGGAGAAAACAGTAATTGGGAAATTCTTGGATAACATAAAACATTGTTTTTATAACTTATTTACTGGATTTCTGAATACACTTTTGGACTTAAGATATCCGACTACTTGCGACAAACTATTTTTAAAAAAAGGATATATTGAGATTTTTTTATTTATTTTATATTTCTTTAGTACATTTTAAGAAAAAAAAGACTAAAATTAAGAAGAAAAAAAATAAATTGTTACTACTAAAATGGGAAAAAATGGGTAAAAATTGACAAAAAATTACATAACCGGGGCCCACTCAGTACAAATATTAAATGAACAAAGTCTCAATTTTGATGTATTACTTTTCTATTCCTTTTTGAAAGACCTTCCGGATAAGAAAAATTTTACTTTTTACAAAATCTAGAGCACTTTATCTTAGTAAATATATGAAACTGTTTAAAAAAAAACAATGATTATATTCACATAAAGAACTGTAAATTTTGTAATAAAACAGTGATTGATAAATCTGAAGATTAAACATTCATATGGTTATGCAGAAATTACACAAAAAATTTCAGCAAATTATTTTAAAAGGTTTTAGAGCAATCGCTGTCCCCGTTTGAGATTTTGGAAGAAAAAAAGAAAAAAAATGCATTTTAATCTTTGACACCTTATGTAAAGTAATGACATCTGCTTTTACTGATACTCTTTTAGTGTTTATTCTATCGAATGGAAAATAAAAAAAAACTTCGTATTTTTATAAAGCTAATACCATGGCCAGAAAAGGATATCATAGAAAAAATGGCAAATTTTTCAAAAAAAAAATCATGATTTTAAAGTAGTTAGAGACTTAAATAAAGAAAATTGTGACTTTGTTATAAAACAATCATATCACGTATAATCAGTCTTTACCTTCTCAAAACCGGAAAAAAAGCATGTAAAAAGAGAAAACTTTATCTAAAACCTAGATTATACGTGAATTTTGATTGTGATAGAAATAATTATGCACTATTGATTAGTGAATATAAATAAGCTCCGTTATTTTATGCAGGGAAATATATTAGGTTGGAAAAAAGCAGAAAAGCCTGCATTAAATGCTCGCTAAACATGATGTTGCAGAAACAGGATTCGGTCAAAATAATAAATCAATCAATCATTATAGCTAGCTTAAATATAATCTGTAATAGAAAAATATTTCGGAATGACTCAAAATACAATTTGCAAACGTTAAGAACAACACAGTTTTCGAAATTATGCATTACTATAATTAAATACAACACAAAAATTACAGAAAGAAATTGGTTCCATTTGAAAATAGGGTATTTCAACTTTTCTTTTTTTTATTTCATCACCCAAACGAAACAAGGTTCCAAAGTTCTTCATGTAAAATCACCAAACGTCTGTGTGTCCCTTCAGTGAGAAATGTTGCAATAAGGGGGGGGGGGTAACTGGTAAACAAGTTAACGTCTTGCAAAGGAGTTTTTATAAAAAAAAAAGCTAACCATTGTAGGAACTCTGAAAATATTTAAACCAAAACTGAAACTCAAAGTGAATTTATTAAAACTAAAAATAAAGATAATCATACAGTTATATTTGGAACATAAAAAAGATATGTCATTAGTTTAATATGTACCCAAAAATCAAAATGTGGAATTTTGCTATCCACTATGGATCACGATGACGCTGTTAATGAAAAAATTACCGAGAAAAAGTTCAAAATAATTCAGTTTTTCTATGCAACAAAAGGGGTTAGAGATACTGTTGGTGAAATATCAGCACTATATTCCACACATCCCATAAAACCAACGGTATTTTTATAGCGTATTAAACATAGCAGGAATAAATGCACAAGTTTCCTAGTGTCTTTTAAAAACTCTTCTTTGCGGGATAAAAACAGGCCAAATTTTCTTAAAATTTTACAATTATCCATTATTGAGCCCCACATGAGCACACGAAACACTTTATAAATTCTATCCAAAGAATTTCGTCAACTATAGATGAAGCCACATGTGCACCACGACACAAGGCATCTGTCTAAAAAACAGAGGGAAAAAAAACTCTGTGCTATTTCTTCAAGACAATAAAGATAAAATGTTCTACATAAAGTATGGCAGTTTTATCTTTAAAACTCATTCTTGTAAAATTTATATATAAAAAAAAGTCTGTGATTTTTGTCCTGTATTAAAGTCATTTAAAGTATTTTAATTCAGTTTGAATGGAATTTTTACTCAAATTACTAAAGAAATATTAGAAGTTTCATAAAAGTAGGAAAGTGTGTTACCATGTATGATACAAACATTTATATAAAAAGGACTGTGGTAACGATATCATCCCACGCTACCTCTAATGTTAGCGGTAAGTGCACGACTTCGAGTTAAAAACAAATAACATAAAAAAAAAAAAATAAGTCAATTCCTTCTTAGATCAACAAAGAAAATTTTATTTTATATACTTCTTATTAAATAGTTACAGTTAATATAATATACATATGTATATACATATGACAGAATCACAACATTAAGTGGTAATTAATTTTTATTAATTATCGTATTGTCATCCAAAACAATCGTGTCCATAAAATTTCAGTTCAACTGAATGCTTTTAAACGTGAGGAAAAAAAAAACCTTTTCATGTTTTGACACAAATCGCCAAAATGGCCTCTAAGTCGCCAACGTGGCTGTATATTTGTAAATCTTTAAATAATTAGTTTTAATCAATTAATTTCTATTAATTGTAATTAAATTATTGTATTGTAATCCAACATAATCATGTACATTAAATCTCTGCTCACTTGAACGCTTTAAAATTTGTTTTATTAACGATTGAAAATTCCACCAAGATAAATAAATAAATATATATATAGAGAGAGTTAATAGTAGGAACTGAATGAACAATCCTGTTTTTCAGTCTTCAAAACTGAGCTTCAATGCTATTGGAAGAAACTGTGCTCATAGACGACTCTTTTTAATGACATAATGCACAATGTCACGGTATCTCTTTGTTACTTAACATATAATCTAGCAAGAGAGAAATCAGAATTTGAAGAAAAAGTGGCCCTCGTAATATTCTTACAGTTGAACACGAAGAAGGTTTGAAAGCAGCTAAGGTAATAAAGCAAGCTGAAATTTTCGGAAATGATTTTAACAATCTCTTACGTCATCAGAAACAGATCACTGACAGCCTTGGGATCTTGAGGTGAGTTGCGAATCCCTTGTCGAGTTTCGCTATATTGAAACAATCAGGAAAAGAAAGAATGCCTCAATCTGAATAATAATATCACTAAAGTCTCGACCAGCGGTAAGCCTTCTTTTTGAAAAGGATCGGTCAGACTATTCCCCAGATCAAATACTTCTAAAAGAATATCGGAGTTGTAACGCTTTAGATAGTATTCATTACATATAACGTATTAATATGACTCGTACATCGAATGAAAGAGCAAATGAAACAGTTTTGTTTGCTGACATGCGTGCACGTGTGCGCGAAACGTAGCTAATTGTTCCCCTTTCTTGCCGATCGACGCGCTAGTAAAAAGAATGACGACAAGTAAACAAAAAGTGTTTTGTGTTCTCCAGTTAGCTAAGACAGAATCTGCTATTACAGAGCAACGAGCGTTCCGTATTAAGTTCAGTTGTCAACGTCTAAATGATAATAGCATTCTTAGGTACTATCATCAGTTTGAAACAACTGTCTGTGTTTGTAAAGGCAAAGTGCGGGACGACCAAGGCTGTAACTGGTAACCAACTGTATCTGGTTCTGCCTATCTTGATGCTCTACAACTATGGCTATTTCCTCAATCATTCACCCCATCTGAAGCCATGTGACTTTTATCTGTGGGGCTCATAAAGGATTGTGTGTACGTTCCTCGGCTACCAGCTAACCTTCCGGACTTAAGATAGAGGATGGAAGCAGATATTGCAAGAATTTCCTCAGGCACACTGAAAAAAGTTTTGGATGAAGTCACCTATCGACTTAATCTATGCCGTGTGATGAATGACGCTCACATTGAACAGTTTTTAACTTATTGGTAAAACTGTTGACTTACACTTTGATTCAATGTATGGCACTGCTTCTCAAACTTTCTATACTTGAGACCCAATTTTCAATCATATATATAATTTTCATCGCACCCCCTCCATACAATAACATGTATTGAATTTAATAATAATATACTTTGACGTAAAGCTACAAAACGACAAAAATTATAAACCTTACAAATTATCAAGATAAGTATTAAATTTTGCATATAATTTTATGACATTCGCATAGGGTCACTGGAAATTATTAAACTTGTTCTAAACTTAGCACTGTTAAATTAATTATGAAACGAATTGTGCCTCACTGATACATTTATAAGTGTATTATATCAGTGCAAATCTGTAATTTATTATATCAAAATGTATTTTGTTTTGCTTCCTTTCAGTAAATTATTAATTTTTTTAAAAAAATCTTTTGTTTTTGACTTTTTGATATACTCGCGCCCCCCTTGTAGGGTTATCACGCTCCCCTAGGGGGGAGCGCCCCCCAGTTCGAGAAACACTGATGTATGGATTATACTGGTAACTTATATGTGATAAATACTATAAAGCGTTAAAACTCCGATATTCTTTTAGAAACATCCGGTATATTTCAGTATTCCCGGAAAACTATTAGGGTTTAAACTTTGCTTCAAGGAACAGCGTATCAATTTTAGAAACACCTGTTAGACTGTACTTGGATGCTTATACAGCATAATCATATGCCATCTAGTGGCACAAACCTACAACATTGGTTTGGTATATAAAACTATGGAAATTATGTAAATTCCAGATCAAAATGTTATTAAATATTACAAAGTTAAAACACTACTAAAAATTAACTAATAATATGTTTAGTTTTAAATTTAAAAATTAAAACAGAAAACTACATAACAACATAAAGGCGGCTCGCCAGCTAATTACCGCATGAGTGGAGGTCTGAGTTTCGTCTTTCTTTTGATTGGCCATTCACATTCACGGTTATCAGGGCAATTCAAGGAATCTGTTTTCAGGGTTTACCCGAATGCCGTGTACAAACTTGAAGGGGAGGCTGAGCATCCATAGGAAAGCATGAATGGAAACGTAGCCCTAACTATATAAAGAGACACAAAACCCATAAGGCCACAATACAGAATGTAGTGTAAAACGCCTTTATAGAAAAACAAAAACAACAGCAATAGATTAAAAGTATGGCATTAATGCATCCCAGGAGGTGTTTGAAACTGTTGAAAGTGGCATGTACGAACGCGCACAACCCCGACGCGACATGGATTGGTGGGGCTGTTCGAAAATAACGGATGTTTCTCGGATAGTAGCAGCAGCGATGGATATTCATGCCACCAAGTCCATTGCAGAATTGACGGGTGTGTCGTCAATCATGCCTATGGAAGATCCATGTTCCGTCAGGTTCTGATGCGCCCGAGTGAACGTTTGATGATTCGGTAGCCGTCTTGTTGGACATATTTCCCCATGAAATCGAACGGCAACACGTTCATTTCCGTTGGATAGGTCGTAGATGAAGTGGATATCCGCCAACTCGGCTTTGGTAGAATGATTCATGCTCATCGCGTGCTGACGATGTCTGAAATGAGAAAACCACATGTGTTCTGACTTTTCGAACTTACTTACACCTATAGCTTTCGTACATAATCATGGCTTTTCACGTTGTTCTCTAGCTCCCCTCCAAATTTGTGCACGGCATTCGGTGACACGTTTTATACTGGTTGGAGCGGCACAAAATGCATAACGATGGCACATGGAATTGTTATCTCATCACTCGTGTGACTTACAGGTGAAAGAACATAGTAAATACACGCGTGAATACATAGAAATTTAAGTAAATATAATAGTGTATAGTTTTTAAACTACGCCAGTCTAGACCTACATTGCCCTTTCCAGTATCTTTTAAAGGTTTGGTCAAAATACATATCCTTGCGACCTCTCTGGTAATTTAACTGATTTGATTACCTTATTCATATCGATATTGTTCATGAAGAAAAATAATTTTTATGCATTAAATTCCGTGTGTGAAAATATTCTTGGTTAAGGAAACATGATCCCGTATATGAAAACTTACTTCGTCGTATGTGTGACCAAATTTATTTATACCTGTAAGCATAATTCGTTTTGCTTATCAGGTAAGGTAATGAGTAAGTACTAATTATTTTCTATTGCATGAATTGCTGCCTCTTTTCATCCCTCAGAATCCTATTTATCAAACAAAACAGGAATAATTTTGGGATCTATTGGTTTTATTCATTTACATTTAAGCTTATATTCTGCGCAGTATATTAAGTTTAGTTTCCAATAGTACAGAAAAGTTAAAAGTATTTATTTAGCATGCTTTGGAAATTTTTCGAACATTGTAATCAGGCCTGATATTAATTAATGGCTCGGATTTAGGAATTTCGTTATTGCCTTGCTCAATAATGATGTTGCTACTTAGAAAAATATACACAAAATTTTTAAAAAAAATAGTTTCATAACTGAGTAGTCCATTGAAATATAAAATAGTAACTGATATTTACTATAAAAATTTCCCAAATAAAAGTATCATTGCTGAAATAATTCTACTATTTGAAAAGATGAATGTGCATGCCACTGTTATAGTACTGCTAAGATGCAATGCTTTTGAGGTTGCTGTAAGGGATGCATTACTCCTGTGAAAGGCTGCGTTAACGACATTGGGATGCTCGTAGGTGGGGAATTGATAAGTCACTGTAGCTCTGAGTCCCAGTGAATCTGGAAATGGATGGGTGAAAATGTTTATTGTAGTGTTCTAGGGTGTCGTAGAGCGTTGACACTTGTAGAAATGTCTTTCTATTGTTTGTGAAGCTTCTTAGCGTATCGTGAGTTTCTTTACTGATCGAATGCATGACGTCCTTCGAAACCTCACGTGATGCTGAATAGCTTCGGTTTGGACTTAACTGGGGTTACAAATCGTCTATTGGTCTTAGCTACCCCTCACACAGAGGATTTTGAAGCTGGAGACTGGCGTGAGAACTGCGATAGTAACTTCTCTGTCGGTTGGATAAATGGTTGCCAAAGGTTGACTTGCTTCAGAGAATAAGCGTCAGAATGTCCATTCTCGGATAATTTCCCAAGCCAAACTACATGACTTTTGAGATGTCACTAGTTTCCTAACAATAAATGGTTTTGGTGGAGAATGTCGTACCCGTATACAGGGTGCAGCTAGCTGGGAAGACATGCGATATCGTCAGATTCTGCCGACTGTGTGGGAGTACGTTAAAAGACATCGTTCGCATAACGGGTGCTTCCAAACAGTGTCAAAGACTGGTCGTGCAATTTTTAACAGAGAAAAATGAGAATGCAAGTGAAATCTGTCGTCGAATTCAAAAAAGAAGGGGAGGAAATGTCTATCAGCAAAGGAAGAAATATCATAATACTGCTCGAAATATTGCCATACCGAAAGGTTTGCTTTCAATAGATGTCAACACATTTGTCAGAGGATCAGGAGATTCATAACATGTCTCTTTTCATGTAACACATTATGCGGTACCATGAAATGAGAAACTGTTATTTTCAATTATCAACGCCGCTAATGAAATATGGTGCCATGACTTTGATAAAGCATGTGCATGGTATGATGACAATCTTCGTCACCACGACTGAAGAAGGTTCACTCATCAATTAGAGCTGGTAGTCATATTACCAGAACGAGTCCCAGTATTGCCTCGTATTGTGCCGCATTTCATGAATTGAGAAAGAATGGCATACTGCCACGCGAGGTAATCATCTTGCATGATAATGCTCGTCCTCATGTAGTTGTGGTGTGATTGATTGATTGATTGATTAAATATTAACGTCGCACTGTTGAGCTACACGAGGGCTTTTGGCAACAGACCACGTAATTTTGAACCATGGTCAAGGGACGTGGACGACACCTGAGCTGGCACCCCCTCTCCTAACTACCACACCACACCAACAGGAGGACGTTTCAGCTCTCGACAGATTTAAGGTGCATCGCTGCCCTACACGGCGAATCTTTAGTGGTACTGGGCTCGAACTCGTGACGACAAGGCAAGCCGCGATTCGATACCTTTACCACTCGGCTACCGCGGCTGTAGCTGTGACGTGCCAAACTTTGTTATGGTCATTCCACTGGAACATTCTAGAACACCCCTCTTACAGCCCTGACTTCTCTCCGTGTGAATACCCTATCTTCCGTAGACTCAAAAAATATCTGAAGGGACGCGATTTACCAACGATAATGAGGTTCAAGCTGATGTTGAAAATTGGTTCCACACCTACTACCCGAGCTTCTTCGCCCACGGTATCCAACATTTCGTGGACCTCTGGGACATTTCTTTAAACTTATAAGGTGAATTTGTCTAGCCTTTCTTCCACGTCCATATTACTAAATCCCTTTGTAAACTATATATATATATAAATCATATTAATACCATTAAACCAATTATCCAACTTACTGTGGCGACTATTTCATTTGAGAAACCTTTATAATTATTTATAAGGATTCATCTATTGATTGTTTACTAATGTCACAATTCAAAGTAACATGACGTTTACTGGCAATGTACCTCGTTCAAGTGATCTGGACTATTTCTGTGCTTCTTGAGCCTTAAAGAGGTTCACCCATGTGAAGTCCTGTTCTTTTAACAGGGATTTTTTTTTTTTTTTTGGTGATCAGTAAAAAGACAGCGCTTTCAGTTTTTAATCATTTATTTATATGTATTTTAGGAGTATGTATATAAATACTTAGCCAAAAATATCCAATAGAACGAGAATTATAGAGCTCTGAACACACCCGCCTCGAAAAAATGGACGTTCATTTCTTCCGCGATTCCAGTTGATTGGCATTTCTGAAATAAAAAAAAATGCGGTGTTTTAATTTATAATCATAAATGCACCAAATGAAATTCAATTCAATTGAAAATATCCCAAATTGTATTTTTGGGAGACCTCTGAATAAAAGGTTTCAAATTTGATAGGGGGGTTTATATGTTTTTGTTATAAAAAATAGAAATATCTGAATTTTTGAATGATTGTAATTTTTTTGGTGCATATATATGTGATGACTCTACCCTATAAATTTTAAGTCATTTGGTCAGACCATTATTCAGGTATGATGGAGGAAAGTTTGAAAAACATAGTTTTGAGAAAAACGCGTTTTGATTTTCAAGTCCAATTAAAACAATGAAAACCTTAAATTAGTTCTACGAACAGCTGCTCTTTTAACCTCTGCTTTATTATTACGTCTTCGAATTTAAAAAAAAAAATCACTTTACCACCGTATTCTAGGCATGTTATGGAAGCAATTTATGAAGATAAATATATTTTTAGTTTTTGAACCATCGCATGGGTGAACCCCTTTAAGAGATTTAATGTGCATTAAATCCTCTTTTCAGGCAGATATTATTTATATGGAAATGTATTACTTATGATTATTAACAATTATTAAACGATTATTCAAAAATCTGTAATCAGCTTAAGGATTTGAATTCGAAAATGCACTTACAGCATGGTCTTTGGTTACATTATTCGGGGATGAGAAATTCGATCGTAAAACATTGGAGTGAGTACATATTGATAAGGGTAGCGAGCAGCTCTATAAAATCTCCAAATAAATGCACGTAAACATGGAATTGAAAAGAGTAAATAAAGTCTAAAGTCATCTATGTAGATGCCCTTATTTACAATAATCTTACTCCCGTGGAAAAATCATTCTTTATATATTTGCATTTCCCTCTGTTTAAGCGTACGAAAATTTGAATCGTATTTACTCAATTGAAGGTTTTAGCTTTAGTGTAAATCTCATGAAAATAAGATTCTTGAGTGTTATTTAAATAATCGGAATAAAACTGCATTGGCATTTAAATGGCATGAAGTCGGATATTCTTTAGTGAATGAAGATTATATTATTATTCTTAAACTGTTGCGTGGGAAACGTTGTATTTATAATCATATTAGATTCTCAGTAAATATTTACCTTAATTTTAAGTGCGTGAGTTAGTTATTCATGCAGAATTCAGCATACAATAGTACTCAAGTAGTCATTGTTTTGTCCTTTATTTTCATATTTAAATAATCATCGAAGAAAATAATATTTACTGTGTTTTGTAAAATTTCAAGCAAAAAATAAAATAAATAAATGCTTGTCAAAAATAAGCAAATAAAAAATGTATTTATTTTTGCTTACTTATATTGTATTATAAAGTTAAATTCATTTAATCTATGTACATGTTTTATGTATATATAATTATATTAATTTTTTTCTTACAAATTCCTCACTAAATAATGGCTACGATAGGTAATATAAAACTGTCTAATTATGAAAAAAGCGTAATTCAAATATAGATTACATCCACATACGCATTTTTAGTCACATTTAACTCTAGTGAGATTAAATTTTAGTTTCCTTGGAAGAATTACTGACACAGTTTTACCTAGTTTTAGAACTGTAGAGAAGACGCTATTTATTAATTTACTTTATAAGTATGCATATAGTAATTTTTTCTTTGCGTTTCATATAAAAATATAATTTAATTATTTAAAGCTGATTTTGCTCTTTTTATCTTATAAATTACTAGTATATGCACAATTCTGATGAAGAAAATGAACAAAGTATAATTGATTTTCAGATTTTAAGAGCTTTTTGCGGTATTACTCTTTTTTTAAATACTGATGAGTATTAATATTTATTTAAACTCGGAAAAATTCTCATACATGTATCATAATTTTGAAGGAAATATAAAAATTCTACAAGAGTATTTTTTCTAAGACATATAACTGGAAATCACAAAATGAAAATTTCGTACAGACTAAGGTGGTAATTTTGTCTTCAGAATGCACATTTATTTATAATTATTTTTCATGATTCATGTCTAAGTAATAACTAATAATTAATTTAAGCAAAATATTCTTTAAAATTCCCCATGGCACTGAACAACTGTGAAAAATGAATTATTATACAAACTGTAAGTATACAATTATTAAGTGCATCGAATTTAGTAGTTTCCAAGGAAAAGAGTAAGAAATGGGATGATTTTTTATACATTTTTAGATGACATTTTTTTAAAAATGTGTCACAAAATTTTCACATAATTACTCAAAACCTAACGGGATGCTTACGTCTGTGCTTCTCAAACTTTCAATATTTGCGAAACAATATTCAATTTTAGTTTTCTCATCGCTCCTCCCCTCCATACAATAACAATGTATTGGATTCAATAATACTATCTTTGATGCTAAAGCTACAATACGACTTTAACATCTTAAGTGCAAACGATGTATATAAGCGTCTCACTCTGACAAAGCATTATTGTCCCGATCGTATATAGACGTCTTTCCGAAGTACGATCTTTTATGCGCACTGCTCTTCATAAAATAATTCAGAAGGCTTCGGAATGCAATAAAAATGCATTGATAGTGTTTGCGACGGATTTACTCATTTCAGAAAATTTGCTTATTTATTTCTTTTCTCTCCCCCCCCTCAATGCATCACTTACGCACGACTACGTGGAAAACAGTGACATTGGGGAGCAAATTGCGTATCTTTTATTCAGTTGTTAATGGATTAATAATAAACAGAACAAATTATTAATATAAGTGTAAATTTTTATGTAAAACTGCATATATGATAAGCCCATGGGGTCACTGATAATTTTTAAAATTTTTCTTAACTTAGATTTGTAAATTAATTATAAAATGCATCATGTAGTACTGATACATTTATGCGTGTATTGTAGATGTTTCCGAACTATTTTGTCTCAAAGACCCCTTGCCATGTTTTTTGGCTATGGGTAGACCCCTGCTAATAAAACAGTGAGTTTTTGTGGAATTTATCCATTTAAATGCCATTTTGATAGCTGATATATATAGTTACTGATTTTAAAAGAGTTAAATTTCTAACTGTAGTGAATAATAAAATGTTTAAAACTCAATAAATGCGTGTTGATAAAATTAAGATTTAATTAATACATAAAATAACTGATCGAAAAATAAATGTTTTAATGGGAGGGATGAATCTGGTGCGTCAATAACAAATTTTTAACGTATGTCATCGGTCTTGCCAGGTTTTACCCTAAATCTTCTAGTTGAGTAGTGTCCGGTCTTTTATTTTTTTTTTCTTTCTTTATTCTACTGTGGTATTATCATAGTCAAAGCGTTCCCAAACCTAGGTTGAAATTCTGAATACATATCATTTAAATGTTCAACGTAAGTTAAAACGCCAATTTCCTGACAGATTGTCTGTGGCAAATTGAGAAACTGGGCAAATTCGTTACGTCCAATATTATACTTCTTTAGCTTAATTTTGGAAAGAAACGTTTAATTGATGGTTCTTATTTTAATACAACTTATGCTGTCCCCTTGTAATTGCAAATAAACTTCAATAAATACATCTGTTATAAAGGTAAAATCTGGTTTTCTCTTGATTAAATTTTCTTCTAAAACTAATACACGATCTGGTTTAATGAGAGCTGCTATCGTAGACCCCCTATTACACCTCATGGACCCCCAAATTATTTTGTAACTGTTGTGGATCCCTTGTGTCATAGACCCTTGGGAGTCCATATAGACCACTTTGGGAACCACTGTATTGTATCAGTGTAAATGTGTATTTTATTTTTATTGTCAGATTTTTTTTTGTTTACTTTCAGTAAATTAATAATTTTTTAAATAATTCTTTCTGTTTCACTTTTCAATATGCTCGCACTCCCCTCATAGAGTTATTACGCGAGAAACGCTGGCCTACGTATTTTTTTTTTTCAATGTAAGAAAAAGAACATACAAATATCATCTCAGCTAGAAACTCCTTATGTATACCAATCAAAAACCGAAAACAACCTTTTTGCAATGAAACAAACTCATCATTCATTCTATTAATCTACGCTTCAGATAAGAAAAATGAATGTATTGGATGCATCTCCATACATATACATACCAACTCCGAAAACCCATCAACAAAAACCAGTAATCGAAACATCTTACATCATCAAAAGCTTCAGACTCCCAGCATAGAAATAAAACGGATCCCATTAGCAATCGTCCTAACACAGAAACATATCTCATCCAAAAAGTAACAGGCAGCACTATGCTCGGCGATATTAAAAATATGACTAATGTATACCGTACTCGTGGGAGGTAGACATGACATACATCACAATTTATTCAGTTGTTTTGGCGCGTTATCTTCAGGCTCTAGTCATGGTAAATAAAATGGGAGCTGAACATTCTTGTCTACTAAATATTGCTTCGGATCAATAGCG
>BMAV01025639.1:77502-104214 GCA_019973955.1 Trichonephila inaurata madagascariensis
ACGATTCCAACAGCAAAAAGTAAAACTGATATATCTGATTTCTTGACAAAGAATTTCCCAACACATTTTTAATACAATGTTCTTAAATAAAAAATATTCTCAGAGCAATGGGCCATGCCCGAGCCACTTAAAAAGGCTCGGTGGGCCGCATGCGGCCCGCGGACCGCAGGTTCAGTATCGCTGGGATAGAGCATACCTGGCACGCTGAGAGGAGAGCAGTTGCAACTCACAAAACCCCTCCGATAGCCATTCAAGTCCTGGAAACAGAATTGCTGAACGAGTGGAATTAATTTCCAATGAAACTCGTGAATTTCTTTTGTTTCCTGTATAAAATCATGGAGTGCGAGGCCTGTTTAACTTAAATAGGGGAAAAGATCTCCCCTATAAACCAATTTATATTTATAATATCCTGCGACTGCTGTTTCGACATTTCCGACTTCGATTTGTGTTACTCAAGTTCGTGCTTGTACATTTTAACTGTTGAATCGTTATATTGTTGCATTATGTTAGCAGCCCTATATACATACCAAATTTCATTAAAATCTGCCCAGTAAAGAAATATCCATTTGTAGAAATATTCGACAAAATCTAATAATTATCTTAATTTTGAACACTAGTGTAACAACAAATATTTTTAGATGTAACATCAGTCCACATGAAATAACATTAATGCCGTAACAATGTTTTCAGAAAGTAATGACTATGACTGTATTTATCTTATGGAAATAAATTTATTACGAATTACGATATTAAATGTTTCCTGAGATACTAGTGCTTTGAAAAAACCTAATTGAATAAACAATTCATTACCGAACATAGAATTAAAATATGTTTTAGTAAATATATGCATTAGCTCCTAAATTGTGTGTCTTTTAAATTGTTTCAATCTTGTATGTTACATTTTTTTTTTTAAATACTATTTTTGAGATTTAAGCAAACTCTAAGAAATACATGTTTTAATATTTTCTTGAAGCAAATTATCCTAAGACATTAGTTGAAGTAGAGATAAATACATAATTTAATAATACAATATAGCTCAAAGTGTTTCAATACTGGGTTTATATGTAAAGGCTGAAATAAGTATGGGCGAAATTTATTGCATTAAATACTGGAGAAATTAAATCTACAACAAAAGTTTTTTTCTATGTTTATCTCCATAAAAACATGCATCTAACAAAATTAAATAAAAAAAAAAATCAATTTATTTTTTAAAAATGTATCGATATATTGTTTCAATATGTATGTATTGTTGATCAATAATCATATTTTAAAATGACAATTGATTATGTCTTCTTGTTTTTATTCTTCCAGTGTATTAAAAATGGAAATCGATATTTAAGCACTTACAACACTAAACCTAAGGAAATCAATTAATAGCATGAAGAAAATTAAAGCATAATACATTTAGAAGAATTTAATATATTTATTTATGCATAATTTATTTGCAGAAACATTTTCGCGATAAAGGTTTTAATTTATATAAGAGAATATAACAAAATACTTTTACAAAGAGAAACAAAGTGCAAAGTTATTTTAAATGATGCGTCAGAAAACCCAATACTTCACAAAAATAATATTTTACGTTTCTACTTCTAAAATGTGTTTGATTTTTTTTTTTAATTCTTATATCAAACAAAAACAAAGGGGTTTGTAATTGTAAGTACTTTGAAATGTAATATTTGTGTTGCTCTCTATGGTTTGAAACTGTTACTTGTATCGATTAATAAATATTAATGCCAGAATTTTTATTTTATTATTATAGTTGCATCGGTATTATTTTAATAATAAAAAATAATTTGAAGAACTATTAAAGACGTTAAAACACAAGAGAAATTAATAAGTTTTGCACCCCAAAATTAAATTAATTTTAACTATAAGTAATATTTTATAAAACTATCATATAGATATTAACACAGAAATTCTAATATGATACTACATTTCTATTAATTTTAACACCTTATATTTAATTTAAGCGTTTCAATTTTTTATATTGTTTTTTTAATATTTTGTTTTTTGTGTTCATGAAAATTACATTATAGTAGACATCTGATAACGCATAAAACGTTTTAACGATGAAATAAAGAGGTCTACATCCATATTGGAGTGTGTTAGTTTAAAATATCTTCAACCAAAGAGGATATATTTCTTTCCGTCCTTAATTTTTATGACACCAATATTTTGTGTATTTTGGCAATAAAACATTTTACAATATTTTGAACGGTTTCTACCAAAAAATGTTAAATATTGGTAAAAATTTGTTTTGTAGAACATGATCATTAAAATGAAATTTTATATTATTGGATCGTTGAAGGTTCAGATAGACTTGAAAATAACTTTTTTATTCACTTTTAATTATTAAAAACAATATACCAAAAAATATTCAAATATGAGATATTGTTTAATTGGTTTATTGCTGAAATGAAAATTGTAGCATAGATACCAGAGAGTAATTATGAGGTATAACTTCATTTTTTTTAAATTATCAAAAAGTTTCAACATAAGTTTTCGTGACATAATTTAATTATCGGCAACTGTCTCAATAACGTGATTAATATTTTACAATTTTGTCTAAGTATTTCTTAAAAAAACTCTCAATGGCTGATTTGGCTGAATCGTATAATATGAATTTATTTCAGGATAACTTATGTATAATTTTATTTTTTATTATACAATACATTTTGCTTAATTATATTTTAATGATTAAAAATGAAGTGGCTCAAATATTATAGTAGAAAATCTTGTCCGGGAATCAAGTTCCGGTGAGTGTAAAAACCTAATGTGATCAAAAACAAAATTTCCTATTAGAAAAGTATCCTTATTTTCGGGATGTCATTATCAAAAGCAGATACATAAAATATCTGTGATATGTTACTTTTGTTACATCCTAGTTTCTATAAAAGACCCAAAAAATGTAAATAAAAAGTAAGAACTGCTATACATCGAAGGAAAAAAACTATGTTACATTTTAATTTTTAGTATTGTTAAGGTGACCATTTTTTTTTACAATGAAAAGGAGGATGCGCACTCGAAAAATTTAAGAAAAAAGTTAAACGTAAGAAAATAAATATATGAAACCATTTATTAAATCAAATAAAAACGCTAATTACGCTTGAATTCCTTTTAATTATTTAATTAAACGAGTATTTTCCCATTAAATATTTTTTGTCAAAGTATCCTTTCATAATCCATCGGAAATTTTGAAGCCAAAAATATCCTTCATGCTGCATTTTACGGTAAGTACTACAGCTAAAATATCAACATTCAATCTTGATTTCTCACTTTTAAGAAAATCATTTCCAACTGAAAAAATTCTTTAAACTTCTGCATTAATTCCAGGGCACTACACCGTAATTTCAAGAAGAATAACTAAATTATCAAATAAAAAGTTTTCATTTTTGAAATAATTAAGTATTTCGACCTATCTTGTATCAATTTCAGCATGCTGATTTTCCAATTGTCCAATTTATTACAATTTAAATTTACATTCAGTCTTCCGATTTCTTCAAACAGACAATTGTCATGAATTGCAATATTAAATATTTCTCTTTCGATAAAAACTCAACACAATTTTCTACATTTACCCAATTTACTTGCGTTGAAATCAAAAAACACCTGTGAAAGCTGTTATTTTCTGATATATTTGGTTCAGACTATTCTTGTATATATTGGAAACATGTTTATTTCATTTCTGAATAGATATCAACAGATCAGTTTCAAATATTGAAAAGGAGGACAAGTAGGAGAACACTTTTCAAGGCAGGGCAGAACCTATAAAAGGAGGACTGTTCTCCCTAAATGAGGACATTTGGTCATCTTAATATTGTCATATCCTCACATAATTCCATACATAAAGTCAATCGCTATCTTTACATCCAACATTTTAGTAAGCGTGTATTGATATATCAATGACAAAAAAAAATCAGAAATACGTATAACTAATAAATATTTAAATTAAAGAATATTTGAGTTCTAAATAACAAATATAGCCCTAGAACGTTTCAATGCCATTTAAATCTTTTCCTCTTACATCATGCAAAACTACTGTGAACCGAAATGGCCGTCACGTTAGAAAAAGCGAACTTGAATAGAAATTTTTTTTTAAAAAAAAAAGACTTAAAATAAGGAATAAAATAGTGAAGAAAACTTTCCATTGTACGATCCGAACTTCTAAGAGAAAGCAGTACGAGGGGCATTATGTAAATTTTGTATCAACACTGCAATCAACATTCAAATTCGAAGGAGTATCATTTTTTTCCTCCTCTTCCCTGTGTTTTTCAATGATTCCTTTTCGGCCGCCTGCATACAATCATGCATAATGAATGCCCTGCCGAAGAAGCTTTCTGACTTAATGGGTTTTCAGAGGCGTATCGCTCCCAGCCATTCCGATAGAAAGATAAATGACAACGCAGAACTTAACAAACTATCGAAAATGACGTTTTCGAAAACTCCTTTCGATTTGATCTCCAACACACTTACCTTTCGTGAAAAGTTGTTTAGGAAAGTTCCCGATTTATATTCCTATTTGATTTCTTTGGGATAACCCGTGTCACGCAATGATATAAGTAGCCTGGGAGATGATTAAACTGTTATACCTGGGACATCCATCAACGCCAGAACCATCAAGTGAGGAAAATAACACGTTTCGTAACTCAATGCGTTTGTTTAAGACAGATTTATTTGTTTTATATCTTATCTGATTGGTTAATAAATCAGTTTTCATTTAATGATGATGTCTTTTTTCCAGTTTCTAGATTCTTATTTGGTATCATATTAATAGACATGAATATAAATTTTTATACATTGCAATTAAGGAAAAAAATACATTATTTATTGGTATTAAATAACGTCAATTGTTATCCATCAATGCCGGTTATTGTTTATTGATATGTAAACAAAGATTGATATCTACCTATATGAAAATGTTAATTATTATCTATCAATATGAAAATATCGATTTATATTCTTCGAAAATGTTGGTTATTATACATCAATATGTGAACTTATTGATTAAAGATATCGATATGAAAATGTTTGTTACTATACGTCGATATTAGAAAATATGAATTAATATCTATCGATATGGAAATATTTGTTACTACACTTCGACATAAGAAAATATCGATTAATATCTATCGATATGAAAATGTCGATTATTTTCCATAAATACCATAATATTGATTCTTATACATTGCTAATATAATATAGGTTACATGTTTATCATGTTATGATAATCTGTAGATGTCATAACAGATATTACTATATTTATCATTTTAACAATGATTATCATCTTTTCTTTAAATAACATTTATTATTACATATTGATATGAAAATATTGATTTAATTATACAGAGATGATACAGCATGCTTTACAGAGCAAATAAGTGGTTTGTAATATGAATATACGAAACAAGGGCATTCTTTGAGTCAAAAATAAAGTAAATAAAAATAAGAAAAGAGACAAATTGCAATTTTAAATAACAACAATACTTACCAGAATTGCTCAAATATATTTTCACTGTGCTCTTCCTTTTATGGTACATGCTTTCAGTTTCAAAGGAGTTTCAGTAAAGAGTTTCCGAGATTCCAGGTATCTTTCGTACACGTTCAACTGTAGAAGAAACTCAACAATTTAGCTCTCCTTCTGCTATATCAAGTATATATAAAGTTAGTTTTTTTTTCTTAAATTCGCTTCACTGGATAACAAAAGGAAACTAAAATTCAATTTTAGGAAGAGGAAATAATTATTATTGATATAATTTTTAGGTCAAGGGATTTCCATGGCAGCTATTTTCGTGAATTCTAACAGATAACTTATTTGCTTAGAAAAAGGAAGGAGATGGATTTCCCTAAGGAACAAACAGAGGGAAAAAACGACTTCTTTTGGTGCTATAATAAACAGAATTTCTAAAAAAAGTTTAGAGACGATATCTACATTAATTTAATAAAATTCCACTAAAGTAATAACAAATTAAAATTGTTAAAAAAGTTAAAAAATGCGCATCATCTAATTATTAAAGTGAATTCAACATAAAAACAAATGAATGTAACTCCTTACCCTAGCATTGATATTTTCCAAGCAATTAATTAATGTATTAATATGAAATTATTTTAAATGATTAATAGCATTCAGTCTTTTTTCTAATATCTTTATTCTATAATTTATTAAAACATATCTTAATCCGATGGATAAGTTACGGGTATCCTATGCATTATGAGCTTATTGAGCGCATTCTAATTTTGAATTATAGTCAATCAATAAGGAAACATTTTTGTCACACTCATTGAATCAGATGTTAAATTATGATGGCACACTGTATGTTAAGACTGTAAAATACTCTAGTGTCCAAAACTAAGGTGTCAAACATAAAAAATTAGAAATTTGGACAGAACTTTGATTTAATGCATGGGAATTTAGTATACTAATTCTTTATGCATTATGGCAGGATATGGTAACAAAAAATTTAACAGGAGCTTAATGAAAGCGGACATTCAAATGGAAATAACATTACTCAAAATAGGATAGGTCCTAACTCTGTACTACTCATTTAACAAAGGATGCGTCGACATTCTACAGCGATATTAAAGTCACAATATTCTCTGTTAATGAGTCTGCTGATCAACAATCGTGGCAGGAATTCTCCTTCCTTCAAACGACCGTTGGAGAGGGTGTCGACACGCAATAGCATTTCCTAGGATCCTCCCACTAGTATTCTATAGGAGGGAAGTCTGGAGACCTCACCAGCCACACCATACGAAAAAACTATCGTCCAGATAATCGTTGACAAGTGCATAATCGGTTGTTATCGTCCATAAAAACGCATTCGTATCCCTTAGTTTCTCGAAAAAGTCACGCATGTGGTTTCAAAATTCCATCCTTGGGACCATTGCAAGCATTTTTTTTTTTTTTTTTTTTATAATTTGATTCACTGTTTACAAAATAATTCGAGGGAAAAAATGTAGTTGGTCATTTATTATTTTGTTTATATTATTTAAATATTTTATACCGGGTTTATCAGTGCAGTGGTTACAAACTTTCAAGACTGATAGAGTATGCTTAGACAATGAAAAATCACATAGAAATGCATGATCGGAAATACAAAAACGATACAAAACTAAAAAAAGACAAGCATAAGAAGAAAAGCATTTTTAATATTATTGAAATGAACTCAGTGGCTCAACATCCCATGAGAGCCAAGGCCTACAGTGCCTATTTCAGAGTTTATATTATCTTAGGCAATGAGGTGCCTGTGCAGATGTTTCGGTCAAATGGTCAGCCCGCAGAGTTCAATTCCCAAGAAAGCTTGGTACTCATTTATCGAACCGCTGAAGGGATGAAAGGATGAGTCTACCTTGCTCAGTTTGGGATTTGAATCCTGGACCTTTGGTGTGGAAGCGCGTTACACTACCACTCAGCCACTGGGCTTGTTTAATATTTTTAGTTCACCAAAAATGCTAGGAAGTTTTGGATTGATGCACGGTATAGATGGCGTGCTACATAAGCCAAAGCATTAAATAACGGTGCATGCGCACATGTGGTTTATTCTGCTATTCTCGTTATGAAGTTTCATTTCACATGCCTACAAAATGGTAGTAGGATGGAAGATTATACGAATGGTGAAGTTGCTGATATGCATCTGGCAAAGAAAGCCACTGAATGCATTGCACGAATGGCCCTGAGATTGTACGCCCAACATTGTACCCGGAGGCAAAATCTCAGCACGTCTTCCTTACATTCTTGTACCAGAGATTGTCCAACAGCATGTTGTTTACTGTGGACGCACGGACACACGTGAACTTGAGCAAAATTGTAAGATCACCAAACAACGAGTATGCTGAATTTGGTACAGGACAATCTTGGCACTAGTATGTCAGTGCTTCTCAAACTTCCAATATTTGCGACCCAATATTCAGTCATAATTTTCGTCGTGCCCCACCCCCTTATCCCTCCCTGCCTTCATACAATAACAATGTATTGTATTCAATAATAATATACTCTGACGCTAAACCTACAATACGACTTTAACCTCTTAAGTGTCATCGGCGTATATAAACGTCTCTCTCAGCCAGCAAGTTAATTGACACGGACGTATATATACGTATTTCTGAAGCCTTTCTATTCACTGCTACCCATAAAATTATTCCGAAGGTTTCGGAATGCAATAGAAGGACTTTGACAGTGTTTTTGCTGCGGATTTACTTATTTTAGAGAACTTGCTCTTATTTATTGCTTTTCTACCAATCACCCCCCAAGACAACACATAAGCTTCTTACGTTTTAAATGGTGGCATTGGGGAGCGAATCGCGTAATTTTTAATCGGCATTTAAGGGATTAATTGCAAACCGTACAAGGGTTATCAAGATAAATGTTTATTTTGTATATAATTTTATATATGACAAGCCAATGGGATCACTGGTAGTTATTAAACCTGTTCTTAACTTAGTATTGTTATATTAATTATAAATGTATTGCGCAGTACTTTATATATTTATAAGAGTATTATATCGGTGTAAATGTGTATTTTACTTTTATTATGTCTGAATATATTTTGTTTGTTTACTTTCAGTAAGTTAATATTTTTTTTTTATCTTTTGTTTTCGATTTTACAATATGCTCGCATCCCCCTCGTAAGGTTATCACGCCCCCTAATGGGGACGCACCCCACAGTTTGAGAAACGCTGTCATATGAGGATTTTCCATAGGACCGTTTGGCGCATTCTGCATACTAACAATGTGCATTTCTGTCACCTCGACATACACCTATTGTCCCTTTTAATTTTTTCTTAATTTTCTTTCTGTAATAAGGATAATAAACATATTTTCTCCTCTTATTTATGTCCCGTTTTTCTTGTGTTTTGTGTGACCTAAAGGAAGCCAAGATAAGGTTTCCTATCATGTATTCCTATGCGATTTCCCAGGTTTAGCCAATCTTTCCTGATACACCCTGTTTACCGATTATTTAGATGAAAGCAATGCTTCATGGGAAAAGTAAAATATAAGAATCCCATGCATCTCAATAATATATTGAATTTAAAATTTGGTCATTATAATTCGGTAATTTTGTAAATTAATTTTCCTCAGAAAACCTTTTAATTATTTTAAGCTTCCAAGCAGATAAAAACTTTCTTCGCATTAATATATTTAAAGTACTCATTTGATTATAATCAGTCCAAGCTTATGTTTGTAGTAACAGTTTTATCTAGTCACAAAATGTAAACATGATTTGTATCAATGTTTTATTTGTATTACTTCTTTCAAATATCAGTTAAATTATAATTTAAGTATGTCTATATACAAAACTTTAAAAAGTTCCAAGTATTAGTTTTAAAAGAGTTACAGAGAATATATTCTTGAAATAAATTACATTTTCCTAAAGGCGCGTTGAAACATAATGTCCGTATAAAAATATATTCCTCCGAAATAAAAAAAAAAGAATGAATATAATTAAGAAATAGTGAATATATGTAATGGATGACGAAGTAGAAGGCATTATTTATAAAGGAAAATAAAAAAAAAACGTATTAATTTGCCATTATTTTTTCAAGCAACCAAAGACATTTGAAATTTTAATGAATCTCATATTAATTTTCCATTTAATGCTTCTTTTTAGCAAAACAGTGTTGTAATGTAAATTAAACTTTACAGGATTCAAGACTTATTTATTTTATGCATAATTTTCCGGATATCTGGATTTTTTGCATATATAATAGGAATTTATGCAGGGAAATATCTACGAGATGGCCTTAAAAGGCTCATCTTTAATTTTAAAGAACACTTTTTTTCCCTTTCATGAAGTGTAAATTTACATTGTTCTTTATAAGCATCAAACTTTTTATATGAATTTGAAAACGAGCTCGCAAAAAACACAATTACTATGCTAATTTGGTAAAAATCAATTGCAGAATGGTGATAATAATAATTATTAAAAATTTCCTAATAAAAGATTTAGTGATGATTTTTCATTAAAAAAAAATAAGCTTAAGCATTTTTTTTCTTCAGTTTTTGAAGATTACACAAATAAAACATCCATTATGTTACGAAAGTATAGTTACAACTATTTATATAAATTTATTTAATAGTTTTTTTGTTTAAAAACCATTTTATTGCATTGTATTAAAATATACTTTTATTCTTTTAATCGATTAATTTATCAGTAATGCACTAAATATTTCCTGCACTTATGGATGCTATTAATGTACGGAAAACTTAACAGAAGAAAAAAAAATATTTTGTAAATGAATTTTGTTAATAATTGTCTCATATTTCTTTTTTCAAATGTACTCGTGCAAATCAGTAGTTTGAAAAATAAGATAGATGTGCATATTAATTTTATGGTATAACAAAAGAAAGTCAATCCTAGCAATAAGCTAAAAAAAAACAATATTACTGTTTTGAAAATTTTTAAATTTTCAAATCATCACTAAGAAGCCTTATGGAATGCAAATACATTTTTTCGTGGTTTTACAAGTTAATTTCCAAAGTCTTATTTTATTTCAGTGCTTCTCAATTTTTCAATATTTGCGAGCCAATATTCAATCAGAATTTTCATTGCGCCCCCCTTCCATACAATAACAATGTATTGAATTCAAGAATACTATACTTTTACGCTAAGGCTACATTACGAATTTAACCTGTTAAGTGCCACTGACGTATATAAACGTTTCGCTGAGCCAAAGTGTTAATTGCCCCGGACATGTATATACGTCTTTCCGAACTGTAATCTTTTCTGTGCACTGCCATCCATAAAATTTTTCAGAAGGCTTTGGGACACAATAAAAAGAAACTGACAGTGTTTGCAAAGGACTTACTTATTTCACAGAATTTACTTATTTATTCCTTTTCTCTTCCTCGCCTCCCCCCAAATAAAATCCTGTGTAGAACACGATGGCACTGTGAAGCAAATCACCTAACTTTCAATCGGCATTAAGGGATTGTTAAATTGTACAAATTATCTAGATGAGTATTAATTTTTGCGTATAATTATTTATATGGCAAGCCCTTTGCGTCATTGTGAATTATTAAACACGTCTTTCACTTAGCATTGTTAAATTAATTATGAAATACATTTTGCAGTACGGATACATTTAGAAGTGTATTATATCAATGTAAATATATACTTTATTTTTTATTGTATCATAATGTATTTCATTTTTTTAATTTAGGTAAATTATTATTTTTAAAAAAAAAATCATCTTTTGTGTTTTCGACTTTTCACTACGCTTGCGAACCCTTCACAGAGTTAGGCTCCCACCCCCCTAGCGGGGTCCGCCCCACAGTTTTAGTAACGCTATTTTCTGTTCTAGATTGTCCACTGTAAATTATATCTCTTATCAGTAATGCAGCAATTAAATGAATTTAAAATTTTCGTTTGCCTTAGAATGTTGATGAAGAATTCCACACAACATTCAGTCAATACAACACAACCTTAAGCTAAAATATTTCAAAAGAACTTAAAAGAACTTTTTATAAGTGCCTTAAATATAGAGCAACAAAACAAATCTGATAAATTGAATATTTTAATAAAGGAACTCCATATATTAAATACCATCAAACGAATCAAGCTTGTAAAATTTTTGTCAAAGTTGATATCAAATTATTTTCTCCCACAAAAAATAAAATACATCGCGCTACTGTTACGAGAAGAAAATGAAACTGAAATAAAATTTAATAACTATTTTTCTTATATCTACCATCAATGACATCTTACAAATAAACCCACAGAAAATGTATATACCTCTCTCTCTCTCTTTGTGGGATATTTTTCATTTCTGCAGACACAAATAAAATATTCTGGATTTTTTTTTTAAAAAAAAGATAAAGCTAAAAGTAACTTTCCCTTGATCGCATCCGCAATACAGCATCTTAAGCAAGTCCTCTTCTTTAGTCGATGAAATAAGTATGAAGAGATGCATTTCAAAAAAGATATTTATGTGCATCTAAAGCAGGCTTTTCTACGGTAAGATATTTCAAATTGGAATTTTTTCCCCAAGTGGAAAAGGAAAAAAAAATTATGATTTCGGAATAGTAGAATGCAGATTTATTTTCTTCAGTAGAGTTTCCCTCTGTATATTCCCCAATGGCTTATAAATTGTATGTATATGTGCAAATAATATTTCATAATAGATTTTATTGGAGAAAGAAATAATAATATCCTCATAAAGATGTAAAATATATTTCAAATGCAATCTTTTGTTCGTGACATATTTGGTTTCGAACCTAAATATTATCAACTTAATATAAAGAGTTACAATTCCAATTTCATTTATTTTTGTCATGTATGTGCTTAGTATATATTACTGCCGTGTTTCACATAGAAAATATTTGAATTCTAATTTCCTTTTGACTATAGTATTTCACGAATGGTCAGTAAAATATACGCTTTACTATTATTTCCAAGTATTCTATTTATTTTGATATTTTAATTTGTATGCAAAAAGTTTTTCAAAGGTTCAAAAGGTTATATATATAGTTAAAGAATTATTTTTTCATGTTATTTGCAGTAATAAATTTATGGGACCTTAAAATTTTTTAAAATACAATTTGTTCTTGGGCACAAATTATATATTTAACATCACAAAAAATGTTAGGATAAATTGTGCGATTTAAAATATAGAATTAAGAAAATTTCACATAATAGATAACAAAATCACAATAAAATAAAATGTGTGGGCGATGTGAATGAAACGTATTAACATTAAAAAAACAATTCAATGTTTATTGTCCATCCTGAAAGAATACAAGCCACAAAAACTTATATTTTGGTGGATCACTTGTGGTCTGAATCAGGGCCGTAGGTACCGCTGTATCAACCGTATCAATGATACGGGGCCCCTAATATATGTAAGTAAGAAAATCGTTACATGTTGAGGGGCCCAAAAATAGGGTGTCCAAAAATTTTGATACAGGGCCCACTCAGGTCTAGCTACTCCAGTGGTCTGAATCACAACACGCTTTCGTTTTGGTATTGGCTCAATAAACCATGCCATGTCTAGATATACTTTTTCCTCAATATAATACCCCCCACCCCTCCTTTTTTTTTGCCGAGGTCTTTAGTTATTAAAAGCAAATTCACGTACTCCTTTAATGTCCCCGACATCCTACATATTCTTAAAGGGGCAAAGGTCAGGACCTTGCGGAAAATGATATAAAGGTAGAATAAAAAAAGATCACTTCTTTGAACTTGAATTATAAGATATATTTTAAATAATTGAATTTTTTTGCATTTTCTTTAGGATAACTCAGGTTGTGTTAATGCTGAAAATATACTTACATTTTTTTTAACAACTGAAAAGATTTATATTAAATAAAATACATAAACTCAATTCCATTGATAATATAATGTTTATAATAATAATAAATTAAATAATATCACTTTGCATTAATTCATGTACCATAAAATCCGGCGTGTAACGCGCACCGCCGTATAATGCGCACGAAAGCTTTCAAGCTGCAATTTTTAATTTTTAGATATCCTACAACCTTTTTTTATGAAGAAATTGAAAATGTACATGAGCAATTTTATTATGTTTTGAAGTCATTTTTTTAATGGTATTATACCAAGCTTTAGAAGAAGTACCCCATGTTTAAACCTATAACCCTTTAAGATAATAAGGAATGACCTCTTTTCAAATAAACAGTATTTTGATACACATAGAAGTTTAACTTTTTTCAATACTTATCTTCTTTTCTTATTTTTAAAGCTCTCATTTTTATACTCGGCGTATAAAGCTCACCCGTAAATTTAGATATTTTTTGCTGTGTACAATGTGCGTGTTACACGCCGGATTTTACGGTAAATATTTTTATTTTTAAATTACCGCTTAACATAAAAAAACATTTTTCATGTCAATAAATAGCTATGAAGTATCCTGCTCATAGTGAATATCCAATTAAGAATTTAGTTTTTTGCAATATTTTTTTTTATCTCTTTAAAAGGTTTCTTACAATGGTTTTTTTTTATATCATTACTAATTACCTCTAACAAGACTAGCAATTTTCAATTCCTGCTATTAGGTCACACTCTCTATATATTTATTTTTTTATCTTGGTTTGAATTTGCAATCGTTAATAAAATACATTATAAATCGCTCAATTGAGCTGAAAATTTATATACAGGATTATTTCGGATGACAATACTATAATTTAATTATAATTAATAAAAATTAATTAATTAAAACTAATTATTTAAAGTATTACAAATACACAGTAACGATGGCATCATTTTTGGCGACTTAGCGACCCTTTTGGGGACTTATGTCAAAACTTGAAAATATTTTTTTCTCACGTTTTAAAGTTTTCAGTTGAACTGAAATTTTATATACCCGATTGTTTTGGATGACAATACGATACTTTAATGATAATGAATAAAAAATTAATTACCACTTAATGTTGTGATTAGGTCCTATGTATATACATATTTACATTAATTGTAACTATTTAATAAAAATTAGCTAAAATAAAATTTTTCTCGGTTGTTCTAAGTAGGAATTGACTTATTTTTTTATATATATTACTTGTTCTTATATCATTACTAATTACCTCTAACTAGACTGGTATTTTTTTTATTTTTATTTTGACAGTTCTTCCAGAAGTAACACAGAAATACATATATACATCTTTCCTAAATATTCTACCACTTTAAATCTACCCGGTCTCATTTAGTCTCGTATGACATATCGTGATACTCTCACAAATCCAAAACGACTTCATTACCCGGCTAAACACTTCCCGCAACCTCTTTCTGAAGTGCCCCAACCGAACAGGACGCTGGTGTGACAGAGAGAAACTCTCTATAATGCGTGTCTCCATAGTTGAGTTATGCAAAGCAGCGGCCCTCTCCAAAGTGTTTGTTTGAGGGAATTGAGTTTTACTGCGCCGAGGGAAAATGAAGAGGTAACCTCTTGTTGCTGTGGAGTGATGTTGCCCCCTCTCCTCCAGCGACAAGAACATGTGTTTCTATCACACGCCGCTCTTTGCTCTTCTCAGGGGTAGACGAGGGAATAAATTTAATTATATGTAGGATGAATCGATGTATGGGGAAAAATTATGTCGAGATATTATTGTGTGTCTATATTTGCAATAGTTTGATACTCGGTGCTTTGATACCGATGTACATAATATTTGTTTGAGAAGAATATTTTATATCTTCGAGTTTGTAGTTCATTAACAGGAGGGAGTAATGTATGTGTGTGTGTAATGTACATTGAATTTCAAAACTCTTTTAAAAGGCTTCCTGCTCTTCACATATATAAAAATTTTAGAAGTTTCATAACTCTATTTCAACTGACTTAAGGAATTCGGTGTAGTTATTGTTATATTTATTGTTCCTATTGTGAAATATATTTGTAGAAGAAATGGGTATATTCGATATAATATTTACTTTTTAATGCGTGTGCATATTCATTTTGGCAAACTATTGACTGATTTTTCAATACTCTAAGCTTTAAAAGAGAATATCAATGAAAAAATGTTTGGAAGGAGAATCAAATATGCAAATATTGTATAATTTTTCTAATTAATTTTTTAAATGTTGAACAATTTATGTATTTTTAAATGATTTATTAGATTATATCCGTCATTTTTCTCACTATATACTCTTTTGTCTTCTATTTATGACTGATTTTGTGACAAACTGACATGTATCAAAATGTCACTTAAAATTATTAATGATCTCTTTTTAATTGTCGCATTCATGCAAGTTTTGAATAAGTTATTTACATCGAAATTAGCAAATCAAATCAATTAAATGTATTGATTATCTTTTGTACATTGATATTTAATGTGCATGCATTTCAACTTTTATAAGCAAGAAGTTAACAAAATATCATATTGTAAATAAAAGATACTCATAACGAAAAATAAATAATTAACCAAGATATGTTTTACGCTATATTTCCAAAACCAAAAATGTGAAAGACCTATTTTGTAAAAAAACAGAGTAAAAAACTATACTTCAATCTGTTACTTCATAAATTGTAATAAATCACAGTTTAAAATAGTGATTTTATCAATTTATTGTAAATATAAAATTACAAAATTAAATAAGAGTAATTTACGAAAGTATGTTAATATTTCATTTTTAAAAAAGTAGCAGTTGTTTTACAGAATGACCGCATGAACAATGTCTTGCATTTATAACTAATTGCCCATAAAATTAATATCAAATTTCAAAGAATTATATAAAAAGCAGAGTACTTTAATGGATTCAATAAAGAAGATGAAAAAAGTTCTGTGATGCACTAAACTTCTTTGTATTAGTTTTCTAAAAGGTAGAAATTCTAAAGTTTTTTTTAGCTTTATGCATAATGAGTAAAATAATTCCATGTTTTTTAAAATCTTTCAAACTTGCCTTATTAAGTTAAAACTATCTTATTTTCTTTTAAACATGAATCATAAGCATACATTTTATCTTAATAACATTTTTGTAAAAATTTTGTTTTAGTTATACTGAATTATTTAAATTGAATAAATATATTATTCAAATTTTATTTAATTATTTTTCTTTAAGCCCACCATAGTGTATATATTGAAAAGTCCGGTATCTCTCTCTCCCAAAAATTCCCTTAAGATAATTTTAAAAATTTAAGACTACACAATACCCTACAAAATTCAAAAATACCGATTTTTTTTTTTTCATTTCTTGTGGTTCATATCATTGCCACCAAATTTCAATTTCTGATAAAAAAAAATTAGTTTTTAAAGTATTTGAAGTTTTCTGAGCTTGGATTTTGGTTTCGGTTTCATTTTAAAGTATTTTTCTATTCTTAAATTGAATCAATTAAAAAATATTTTTGAGCACAGTCAACTCCTTCACTGTGAAATGGTTATAAATTTGAACTTTAGTTACTAAAATCATTTGTAATTTATTATTTTTTGAGTCTTTTTCTGTTCTTATTGTTACTAAACTAAGATTGATTTCAAGGTCAATTTTTGTTTTAAAATATAGTTTAAAAACTTTATCATTATTTTTTTTTTCCTGTTTAGAAAATGTCATGTCCAAAGCGTTCTCAGAATTGCTATGAGAAGCAATATTTTGAAGAAGTGGAATAGTACTGAAAATGATATATCTAAGAATACATTCAGTTGATACTGCAATTAGACTTCCGAATTCAAGTATTGCAGAGAAGACTGAATATTTCTATAATGTACTAAACTACATTATAGTAAACGTCGTGAAGTAATATATTTTAGTATTTTAAAGTTAAGCAACAAAAACTCAAATTTCTAATCTACCCCAATTTAAAACTTAAAAGAATAAAATATTTTATGTACAGCTCTGGCAATTTTTAGCTTATGATAGTAACATTATTTTTTGTTTGTTTGTTCATAAACGTTTTGTGTTTCAAAACTTTTGTCGAAAAACTTCAAAACAATATTATGCAAACATATTGTTTAAATTAAAAAACATGTTTTCGGACATATTTAATTAAAGTAGTGCTTTAATAAAGAACATGCATTGGGAAATAACATGCACAAAATTAGAGCTCTACGGGTATACTAATTTTTTTATGCTTTTATAAGCTTAAAAGGCATTTTTCTCAGACTTTTAATTTAGAAGATATAAGTGTTTTTTGATCCCTAAGGCTTTTTTCTGTTCAAGATAGAGTCTTGAAACTTTTTGTATATACTCCCAAACGTACGTTATATAAAATTTAGTATGAATTTAGGTTTAAAAGATCTCTAGTTATTTTTTAAAAGAGCTACAGTTAATATTATTTAAAAATAAATCATGTTGTTTCGAGGTTTAGCTTGATAAATAATTATAAAAAATCTGCTAGGGAACAGATTTTCAAACCCATGCTAAATTTTTTTTGCGCGTGCAATAGTCTTAAAATGATTAAAAAAACTAAAAATTGAATATTTTATAAAAATTTGAAAAAAATTCAAAATTGTTTAACTTTTTAAGTTGTAAAATAATGGCTGATCAAACTGACATTTCATTTTCAGCATCAACCTAATAATATTATCTAAATATAAGACATAAACCATTTTTACTCTTATTGTGGCCAATCTTTTAAAAAAATTTTTTATTTACTTATGTATTTTATTGAAAAAGGGTACTGAGTATTCTTAAATAGTATAAGAGAACCTATAAATTATTAGTTAATGAAGTAAAAAAAAAAAGATGGATTCATCCTAAACATGAAAAAAGCGTAAAAGGTAATATTAACAATTTCTTCTGATTGATACCGATAAAATGCAACTACATACTTATTAATTAACGGAAACACATTTTGTATAATATTTATTACGTGAAAATAATATGTCCTTTGTGAATATTTTTCACAAAACCTTAAAAAAATATCGAAGGTGATACATAAACTTTTCATCTGTAAGACTTCATATTAATCTCCCCACAAATTAACTAAAATAATAATGACAGAATATTCTGAAGAAATAAATCATAGTATAAATTCAATATTTAACCCTTTATCTATCGACGGTACTTATAAGTACCACTCCCTTTAAAATTACATAGAATAACCATTTTTACGAATACTCTGACAATACTTAGCTGGAATATTCTTTTAAATTCAGTCTTCCCAAATATGTGGCAGCACGGGTTCTATGATGATTATTTTAGCGAGGAAGGCGAATAGTTTTATAGCAGAAATTGCGTTTTAAGCTGACGGCGTTTTCAGCGCATTGCGAAGATTGTCATTTTTGTTCCTGAAAAAATAGTTAATGTCAAAAGGTAAGTGTCTTATTTTTTTTATATGTAAATGAAGATCTTCGAAAACGATTTGAATATTTATTTTAAGTGAATAGCGTATATAATTAATTTAACAGTTGATTATCTTTAATTAATTAATTATAGCTCTAACGGGTTAAATTTCCTAAACTTGAGTATTTTGTTCATGTATACCCCTTAATTTTCAATGTAGTGATTCAAAAAAAAAAGATATTGCATGAAAAAAAAACTTCAGTAAATCGTAATGCGGTAGATAAATGGTTAAATTGATTGAATTTAAGGGGTATACGAACTAGAACAAATTAAATTAAAATAAGAAAAAATATTGAATTATTTACTTTCAATAGACAGATAGAGAGAAATAAGGTTTTATAAAACTTAATATAGCTGTATCAATATCTATATTTTATATTTTCTTCTAAAATATAAGCTAAATATTGAATTTGTAACTAATACATGTATTAAAATATTTAACAAATATGCAAAATTGCCCACGTGAGGTTAGATTTGGACCCCATCCCTGAAGAAAGGAATTGAGTGCTCTCGGCTTTATCACCGTGAACCAAAACAAAAGACTAATTATAGCTGTCTAGGTCTGAAGGGTCCTTCATGTCCAACACAAACCATCTTACATTCTTTTTCTGACGTCTCCACTTCTCTTTGCTGAACCCCCTACACTTTAATGTTGACAAAAGCATCCACAAAATCGGCCAAGAAACAACACGGCGAATATCAAAATTTAACTGCTCCACTGATTAAGAATATGCATTGTTTAAAAGAGTGCGGTACTCCTTCAGTTCGAAGAAACGATTTTCTCGCATTATCTTGCTTGACAGTTTTAGTTTTTCGCTGAAGTTTTCCACTTTTGAGTGTTTTAGCTGCACTAAGATTGAAGGGTAAATCGAATTTGGTAAATTTTGAAGGGGGTGACAGATTGTGACAAATAAATGAAGAGCTTTTTCACAACCTTGCTCGTAATCTAATTTTGATTTTTTTTATCTCTCGTGTGTTTAGAGAATTTAGTCATATTATTATTGGGATTTAACTTTTTAAAATTATTAAATCATACTTGAGACATAAAAATGAAGAAATGAAGAAGAAATATTCGGCCATATAATTATTCTGTGTAATCAAAAAAGCCAGAGTAGATGTTAAACTGTGTTTCGAGGAAGTACAGGTATCCCCAGTGCCTTTCTAGGGGATCCACGAATGTCTCTCATTTAATGCTAAGTTTCTTTCTTCTAAAAACTCTGAAAGGTGTCGTAGAAATATTGTTAAGATGTGCCATCCTAGACTATATCACAAAACTGCCGTCAATGAAAAAAATATATTAGAACATGTAATTCGGTCAAAAATATTAATTCAGGGAGGGGTGTTCAAAACATCGAGGGTGCACAACGGCAGGCCGATACATAAAGGGGAGGGACGGTGATCGAAAGTTTAAGAGCCACTGAAATAAGGCATGGCTTGGTGCAGATATATAAGAAGTCCTACTGCATCTCGTAAACTGTGCTTTCATACAGAAGCAAGTAGTGTGTCGAAAGTAAACAAGTGTATTTTAATTACATTGAAATTTTCATTTTAGACAGTATTGTAGATAAACTTTAATGTGTTGCTATTGCATGTGCAGATTGTATACATTTTGGCAATTCCCAGGGATGAGAAAAATATCAGAAAAAATAAACTAAAAAGGAGTGAGGCTAGATTTTAGCCTAAGAAAGCATTACAAAGAGAAACTGTGTGTGTGTTACAGATTCTCTTCAGGTCTTTCACAATTTTAAGGGGGAAATATTTTTAATTTACTGTTTGACTAGAAAACCTCTTTCTGTAAAGGAACCGTGATTTTTGTAAATGAGAGAGAGAAAGAGGAAGTGTCTATTCAAAATTAAGTGAATCGAGTTTGAGAAGAAAATAGCAGTAAGATGTTGTTAGTACATGTTTGAATTATATATGAAGGAATATTTTGGATTGTCAAAACATCTTTGCATAGGACTCGGAGCCTTGTAATCAGTGTCCAGATTGGATAAACCGTGCATCTGCATTTCTTCATATTTACACATACATATAAGCAGTTTCTCTATTCATATTACTATTAATTAGGGATAGATGGCTCACGGTAACTCTGTGACCACATATGATTTTAAATTTAACAGTATAAAATCCTTTTTTACATATATTTTCGTTCGGTAAGAACATTTTTTTGAAAACGCCAACAAGAATTTCAGGTTCCTTGCCTAAAGAAGATCCCCTGTTTTAAACATTCTTCTGGTCATGACTTTTTTCAGTACTACCTGTATAGAATGGGAATGGCAGATTAAATTGCCTGCCCACATTGAACTGTGACGCTCAAATGCAATAGCATAGTCGTTAAGAGGTCTCAGGGGTGTTAATCTCGGATTTTTTCGAATTTTCGAAAAAAAATATATGTTGTTCCTTATTTTCTTTTGAACATTTTGATACCAACCACGTGATAGTACTACAAAAACTTCGAGAGTTATTCAAAAAATTCCAAACAGCAATTTAATAACACTATTTAAATAGACACATGTCACGCCCACTTATTCTTAATTTCCACATACGTTTCATTTTTCTGTTTTTAAAAAGCCTCATGAAATATTTTAAACACTTGGGTGAATGAGAAGGAAGCTTGCAACTCAACACATTCTTTCTAATGTGTTTTCATTCTGTTTTGGTAATCTAACATGTTGTTTGAAATCGTTTTTCAAAATTTAAAGCATTATTTATTTCTAAATTTGAAATGGAAAATATACATTGCAGACCTTCAGGCAAACGTCCTAAGAAAAAAAGATTTAGAGGGAACCAATTCATGAAGGTATGTTCTCATACACACATGTTGCAGAAAGGAGAGATACAAGTAAGTGTGCTTCCAGTAATAAAATCTCAGGAATTCAGACTTCATTAACGTCAAATCTTGTTAAGGTAAGTGAAAATTTCAAAGGATATCGTATTTTTGATTTTATTTCAACCTTTAGCTCTATTTTGTCAGTATCATGCTGTTTAAAATGTCATAAACAATTAACAATTAATGAAAAGTCCACTCGTGGTTTATGTTCGAAATTTGAAATACATTGTAAAAACTGTGGGAATGTTTGTACTTTTTCAAGCTGTGAAAACACTGGGAATAAAAATAATGCTCCAGAAATTAACAGAAGATCTATTTTAGCAATGAGATGCATAGGCCAAGGCTTGGAGTCATTAAAAACTTTTTGTGCTGTAATGAGTCTTCCTAATCCTGTTGAACAAAAATCATATGATGTTATTAATAATAAACTTACACTTGTTATGAAGGAAGTCGCCGAAGAAAGCATGAAAAGGGCAGCTGTCGAAGAAAATTCTTCGTTATCTGATAACCTTTTAACGGTAAGCGGTGATGGGACCTGGAAAACGAGAGGACATTCATCGTTGATTGGAGTATGTACTGTAATAAGGGCCGAAACAGGTAAGGTTTTGGATAGGGAAGTGTTGTCCTCATTTTGCAAAGGATGTGACAGTTATAAAGGGATAAAGTTTGGTATCAAGTACAATAAATGGCAAAGAGCGCATAAGATTTCATGTAGAAAAAATTATTCTGGCTCTGCGGGTAAGATGGAGGTTGACGGGATGTTGAGGATTTTTAATCGCGCGCGATCAGAAAAGCTTCACAACCTGAAATATTTGAACTACATAGGAGATGGCGACACAAAAACATTCAATGCCCTTTCTGAAAACAAGCCATATGGCGATGACCATCTTATTCAGAAAATAGAATGTGTAGGCCATGTGCAAAAGAGAATGGGTACAAGACTTAGGAAGCTTAAATTAGTATATGGTAAAAAGAAATTATCTGATGGTAAAACTATAGGCGGTAAAGGTAGGTTAACTGATAGTTTAATTGATAAGCTTGCGCACTACTATGGTAATGCTATTCGATGCAATTCTACTAGTGTAAAGGAAATGCGGAAAGCCATTTGGGCTGTTTGGGGTCATTCTTGCAGCACTGATGATGAACCGATGCACTGGTTTTGTCCTACAAATCCAAATACAGGGTGTAAGTACAATGCTGCAATTAATGATAATTTACAAAAGTATAAACACAAACCCTCAGTTGCTAAAGCTGTTCGAGGTGTAATTAAGCCTGTATTTGCAGACTTATCTCATCCGGCACTCCTGAAGAAATGTTTAGGAGGTAAGACACAGAATCCTAATGAAAGTTTAAATTCATTAATCTGGAAGTTTTGTCCTAAGACGATTGGTTCTAGTCTTCAGATTGCAGAGATTGCTGCAAATCTAGCAACCAGCATTTTTAATGATGGAAATCAAATATTTATTTCTATTTTAGAGAAATTTGATTTAAAAATTAACAAAAATGTTTGTGTGTCCCTGGCTGAACGTGACAATCGTCGAATCTTTACGTCAAGAAAGAGGAGCTTAGCATCATCTTTTGAAGCTCGCAGAGCCAAAACAATTCAAACGACTAAAGAAATTGAGCTGTTTAAGCAACAGGAAAGCATACCTTATGATCCTGGAGCATTTTAGCATGTAAGTTTTAAAATTTATTTTCTTAAATTTAATTTAAAATTTTAAAGCCTTTTTTCTCAGTTTGTGTTTTTTTCACTTACGCGCATTGCGTTTCAAAAACTATCATACTTTGATGTATAAAACTTTACAGAATTATAAACTCTATCATAATCTTTAAATCCCAGCTATTTATAGTATTATAAATTTTTAATTTTTTGAACAATTTAAAAAAAATTGAGTTTTTTTAAAAAAATTTAAAAATGTACTTTTTTATTTTCAAAAATTTAACTTTTTATTCTATTTATATAAAATAAGCCACAATGTAATAAAGATATATTTGACTTTATAAATTAACTTATTGTTAGTAATTAGAATAATTATTGCAGAAAGTATCATGCGCGTCGTAAAACTTACAATTTGTTTCTTACAAAATTTTTTCTTATTTTTATGTGCTTATTATTTTTAAAATTATGATTATATTTTAGACATTTTATACTTTTTTGAAACTTTATTCCTTTATAAAAAATGTGTAAGAGATTCAAATTATTTCATTTTAACCTCAAAGAATTATTTCTAGTCGAAAGTTGTTTACATTTTGTGCTCTCGAAACATTTTTAACTCCCCTGAGACGCCTTAATTGTCTTCGAATATTGTATTCGGAAATCATTTAAATGTAAACTTTTTAAAGCGACCTTTAAGAAATAAATACAAGAAAATGTTCTACTCGTTGAAAAATATTAGTTATGATGTATGTGCCTTGAATTGTTCTTAGTTTAAAATAATAACTTTACTTATTTTTAAAACGCTTTTATAAGTTTTACTTGTATGTCACGGAATATTTGGACTCCATTTTTAACCACTTTAAGGGTTCAAATTAATTTGAAATTTCGCACACTTGTCAAGGACTGATAACAACTCAATAATTTCATAATAATTTCAATCCATTGTCCAGAACAGGATAATTAGGAGACAGGATAATCCAGATTTGGCGACTAATTCCAGATCTCATTTTCAGATTTGGTACCTAAAAGATTAAGAGTAAACCTAAAAGCGAAAACGTGTTTTTGCATCAGCAATTTTTTATCATAATAAAAGCAACAGTTCAGTCTTTCTGAAAATGGAAATTAAAAAAATAAGACTCGTGCATGTGAAAAAAATAATTTGTTCTAACTCAGGGATGGGCAAATTTTTCGGTCGCAGGGCAAAAATTAAAAAAAAAAAAAAAGTTTTAGAATAAATGATTTTTTTAAAAAATTAAAAATACTTCTTTTACTTTAGATTGAACTAAAAAAATAAAAAATCAACTATAGCTTAAAAAAAAAAAAACGTGGCGTGTGTGCTATGTACTAAATTTTTACACTAACTCAGCATTTCGAAATAGAACAATCAAGAAATTATGACATTTAATATAGAGTACCCCATGCTTTCACCCCAATAACAAAAATTTTGTTGTAAATCATTTTATTCTTATATTAAGAATTTTTTTTTTTTTTTTTATTTTTTGTTTAATTTAACAATAAACATTTTTTTTTTTTTTTTTTTAACCTTTATTTAAAATTTTAAAAAATTCGGTTCATTAGATTATGATTTAAAAAAAAGGGAGCACACACAAAAAAAATGGATTTTCAAGGTAAAAAGCTTCAGGTAACATATGTATCGCGATTACATTCTAAGGCATTTTATTTTCCAATATTATTCCTAAAAGACACCCGCGAGCAGTTAACATGTCAGAACTGGTGGCGCATCATATTTCAAGCAAAATTAAACTGTCAAAATCTCACAACAGGTGCTATTTAATTGGCTCCAAAGAAAAAGATATCTATCCCTTTGAGCTTCTTAAATATTTTCGTTGTTCGTTCTGACGTGTGGGTGAAAAATAAATTTGTAAGTATATAATTCCAAAAAAAAAAAAAAAATATTCTAAGTATAAAATAGTTATTTTTTTGGGAAACAAATTATTTCAGAAATTATATGTGTTAAGGAAAAGATAAATGTCTAAGTGTTTTAATTAGTATTTGTCTTTCCAAATCTTATCGAAGATTACACGTATCAGTTTTGGAATATTTTCAAATGATAGAATTTCTAAACATATCAATGCACTTTTTTATCGATTGGAATTTACAGAATTTTTTCTCAGATTAATGTCCAGAGTTAGTTATACGAACTTGGTGCTTAAATTGCCTTTTAGTTAACGTTCTTCAGAAAATAGATGTCAAGCAGTAAAAACTCATTAAATAACCAGTTGATTGGTGTTTTATGGCCCTTATGTACCACGCGAGACAAAATTAAAAGTCTATGAAAAAAACTAGCCAAAAGGGCATAGTCAAATGTAGTTTGTACATAAAAAAATAAGTTAAAACATTTAAAATTATCAAGCATACTATGGAGAAAACCTTCGTATTAAATAATAATAGATAGATTGATAAAAACCAATGCTGTTTATATGTTTAAATATCAATAATTGGTCTGAGTTAAGAAATCGTGAGAGATTAAATACAATGCTCTTAAAAATTGCGTTTATGAATATTAAATTCAGAACAATCACAAATAATATGTTTGGCAGTTAACAAACAATTGCAATGTCAGCAAGTGGGTGGTTGCCATCCCATCAAGAGTGGTGTTGTTTAACATGAGTAAGGACAATAAGTAATCTGTGATTAGAACCTTCTTGCGAAGGCCGAGATTTTTTATTTATGCACCGTGAGAGTGTTGGCATGATGGAATGAAGTTTATTCTTCGTTTGCCTGTCCTATTCAAACTACCAGATGACACAGCCTTTCCTGAAAATGTGGCATCAAGTCCCGGAATGGGAAAGGAAATCTGTTGATTGTACCAGCCGCTAAATAAAGTGAGTCAAAGGTGATTTTTTTTTTCAACGTTTACTTTTTTCTGTAGAACCACAAAAAAAAAATGCGATTTCTTTAAACCTTGATTCGCTACAAAATGTGCATTATATTTCTGTGAAAATTTTTCTACTTCTTGCCTATTAGTATTTCCTTTGTTTAGCAAATTCTTAAGGTTAATTTTTTGTCATTATTTATTTACAGTTTTGCTTCTGTTCTGATTAATTTTTATGGATATTATTTCCAATTAATTACATTCATGGTATTAAATGTGTATTCTTACAGTATAAAAAGAAATAAAAAAAAGATAACATTAACACAGAAAGAAATAATATTTATATACATTAAAAAATACAAAAAAATGTACAAACTGTAAACTGACCATTAAGTAATTATAAATATTTCTATAAATAGAAATGCATTAATTTATCTTAAGAGAAATTTAAGCATTCATTCAGTGAAAATTTTATAGGTGTCAAATTTAAACTAAATTTTAAAATAAGTTGAACAGTTGCAAGATTAAGAATAATTCATTTATTTTTGGGGTTCTAAAACGGTGCAAAATATGCACATTCCAGTAATTATTTAATCCTTATTTCATTTTAGTTTTTGTATTTTATGTTCCTAATTAAAAACTCTTGTAAACAGCACATTTTGATGGG
>BMAV01025639.1:104432-135298 GCA_019973955.1 Trichonephila inaurata madagascariensis
TAGTTTCATCTTTTTACTATTTATCTTTATAAAGAACCCCCCCCCCCCGCATCTAACTTTGCGTTCTTTTATATACGATACAGCTAAGGTGTGTAATTATTTTAACAAAATTACTTTATTAAAATTATTTTACCGCTATTTCTACTTCACGCAACCAAGTCTTTTTTTTTTATTAAAAAAACGTACCAGAGTAGTTAAAATAGAATTTTAAATTTAGAAATCTGCATTTAAGTCTTGTAAAATCTATTATTTCCCTACTTAAAAATTCAACAACTTTTTTTTCCGTGATAAAACTTAAATACCTTTTTTTTTAAAAAAGTTATATATGTATATATAGTTTCATCTTTTTATTTTTTATCTTTATAAAGAAACCAAAGAGTTTTGACTACACATTACATTCTAATGTATTAAATTCAAGGAAAAGCAGCTGGAATTGTATCCAAGAATTAATAACTGTAAAGCTCAAATTTTTTTAACAAAATTCATGCAAACGACTTTGGCTATATTAAATTAAAATCTTGGACTTTATAGAGGAAAGTAATTTTAATTCCAAGTAAAATCTACATTTGAGGTATGAAAAGATTTTTTTTTTTAGATTTTTAGAGGGATTAATTTTTAAATTATTTCTAGTATTAGTCCAGAAAATTTAAGGAATGAAAATTTTTGTTTGTCAATTTTCTGAAAAGAAATATGATAAAATGTTAATGGTTGACTTAAGAATATGAATATGTGTCATACATACTTTTAACTTAAATCAAATTACTAACAAAACCTTTTAATTAAATTCTGGATATCGAAAGAATATAATGTTTCACTTATAACATAAGAATTTAAAATTTTAATCTGGAATATTTCCATAAAATATTTTATTACTTTTATTAAAGTTTAACTCGTGTTTCCGAAAAGCGTACAAAATAATGATTAAATAGTGTTAATTTAGATTTACTTATATTTTTATTATTAATAAACATAATTAATGTATTTTATAATAAATGTTAAAAACCCATTAACGCAAATTTTTTTTTCCAACAAATATCGAATGATGTGTTTGTTATGAGAGAAAGACATCTTCCAAATTTACTTGAAAGGCAATTTTGTAAGAAAAAAAAAAAAAAAAAAAAAAAAATAAAAAAATATTTTTTGGACAAAAAATAGAAAGGTAAAGAGAAGAATGCAGGCTCGAGTGTTATCCTCGTTACTTGGCCGAAGCTCAGAATTACGAGTTACGTCATCAGTATTTCTTGTGACAATTCAAAGTTCGACATTAACAAAATCAAATCGTGCTCTCTCTACTAATGAATTGCTTATCCTCATCTAAATAGAAGCTGCATCAGTTATTGGAATTTATCAATTTTAAGTATGTGTAAGACAGTTTAATTATATAATATATACAAGAAAAACTGTAAATTTCCTCAAAAATATCATCAAAAAAACTAATGTTCACACACTATTAAATATTGCATGTCTTGGAAATGGTAACCGTCTTTTATGCATGGTCTTAAATAAAAAAAAAATTGAATTAATTACTAATTTCATTTATGAGGAGTAATAATGCTTAAATATTTGAATACTTCCAATCATTTTTGCTAGGTTCTATGTGTTTCAAATAATCAACTTAATATCAATATTGAGCTTTCGCGCTTTAAGTGTATGTTGTTGCGGCACTGTGATGTCCCTCGCCACTTGTGAAGCGAAGTGAAGATAAGCAGATCGTATCTTCACTTCTCTTCACAAGTGGCGAGCAACAAGTAAGTAAGTTAACTTATTTACAAAAGTCGACGCATATATACATGAAGATATTCGTATCTTCACTTCGCTTCACAAGTGGCAAGGGACATCACAGCGCCACCACATATGTCATTGTACTTCTTTCTGTGAGCGCTATTCTTTCAAAAAAATATTTTCTTTCAAACAATATGTTGGTAAATTGTTTAACTTTCTTTTTGGACAATCCAAATGAGAATCATAAGTTTAATCACTATCGCTATCCATATACCAAAGACGCATTCGACACTCATTTTTTTTTTTTAGAAAAAATAGCAATACTTTCTGAAAAGGCTAGCTACCATCTGCAATAATATCAATAAAAACTGCATACATATGGAATTTGATTCATGCCTTCCCCACCAAAGTGTAGCACGTTCTGTCTTGATGTCACCGGAGGCGACAGTTCAAAAGAACATCGTTGAATTGTACACTCACGTCCAGGAAAGATATCTAACTGAGGTTATATGGAAGAACCTTACAACAATTTGCAAACTAGACTCAAATAGATGAACAAATGATATTTTTAAAATCACGTGGGTGGTATTTACGCATCGATGACTGTCCTTCTCTACGGAAAATGTATTCATATGTACGTAGTACGATCCAAAACTTCGGGGACTGCTACCATTGCTGATGACGAAATTAAGTACCTAAAGTTAAACCACTTGAAATGGATTTTCCCAACTCTACCCTACCAGGACAGGTTTGTTTAGTCCATTCCTTGTGACTGAAACGCACGCGCAGCAGTTATCTTTCGAAGCTAGTGGGCGTTGATCCGCGATGTAAGAAAGATGTTTTTTTTCCTCGAACAGTGTTGAACATTAAGTTCGCTTAGCACGCTTAACCCCGATAACTCGCGCGGGGTGTTCTGTACACCCCAGCAACAAGAAAATCCTCCCAGGATTCTAAAAAGAATGCGCAGAACCCCGATTTTTTCTGTAGCTGCACATTTTAGGTCATTGAACCTTCAGGCTTGATACAACCTCTCTTTCTCGAACTATTGGAATGTAATGACCTTCAAAAGTTTATCTGGGGGGCTGAGAACTCCCACGAGAAGTAGAGCATTTGTATACAGTCTGTTCTGAATGTTTGAAAAATGATTAAAATATTATTTTTCTATATACTTTCTACTATCATTATCTCATTAACTGTAAAGTATATTTATTACTGGTATATACGTTTTATACTAGTTTATGAAAAATATAAAATTATGTGTTTTAAAATGAAAAAAAAAATTGTATGTTTAGTTTAAATTAATGTTAGTCTCATTTGTATGCAATAAATTAAACAATTTTATTTGTAAAGGACAAAAAACATCTTGTACTTTATAAATATGTATCATAATGACTTAATTTTATTTTCATAATTAAATACACGTGTTAAAAAAGTTTGGGGGGGTGTTCTCTACACCCCGCGAGTAACGACGGTAGCAAAAACCGGCGCGAGTAACCGCGGGTTAAATAAAACACTAATGGAGATTTTGGAAATGCTAAGTAAAGTGTATGTGGTAAATTTATCATGGCGAGATACCAGGTTTACGAATGGCATTAGAATTTTAAAGAGGGCCGAAAATTTATCAAAAACAACGAATGCGTTGGACGACCTCCGACTTCACGGCACGCAGAAAACATTGCGTTGGTGTTTCAATGTGATCGAAAAGATCGTCGGCAAACACTTGCAGAAGTTGCTGAGGCTACACACTTCTTGAGGACGCAATTTGATGGAATCCATTAATCGTAAATGGCCTCACTTCTGACCAAGTGACGACTGTTATCTTCTGCGTGACAACGCACCAGCACATTGAACCAAATTGATTACAGAGTCCCTCGCCAAAAATCACACTAACTTGCTTCTAAATCCCCCATATTCACCAGATTTAGCTCCGTGGAACATTTTTCAGTACCCATCAAGGAAAACACATTTACATAGATCTCATTTCGTGTAATCAGATGAGGTGAAAGTAGCATCAAAGGAGACTTTATGAGAGGATGTAAAAAATGGCTTTAGCTGTGCTTCCAGAAGTTATACGAACATTGGCAGAAGTGTATCTTATCTTAAAGGGATAATTTTGAATGTGGATGTGCTTCTATACTGTGACCTATTCAGAGTAAGGTTTTATACACCTTGTACCCTAATCTTTGGATCATACTTTGTAGATGTATCATAAACATGTCCATTCATCTTTATTCATCAAAAAAAAATCAAGTAGATTACTCAAGTATATCAAACAAACATATCCAAAATATATTCATATGGACGAAAATCTATACCGTTATAGACCAAGAGAGTGAAACAACAAGCCAAGATAGGGATATTACCAAATACTGAAAATGTTTTCTGTACTTGAGTCGCAATATATTTATGAGCAAAGTTTTCCTTACGTCAAGATCTATAAGAATTAATAAAGATTCAAGTTGTTTGACATTCCTTTGCAGGTTGTGATGATAGTTTCAACAATCTCAACTGATTTAAAAAAGATGTAGAAAAACGTGTTAAGAAACATTTGTCTCATTAAATTAAAATTAAATGTCCTGGTAGCTAAAGATGATATGAAATGAACACAATAAATAAATTGAATAAAATTGATACTATTTTTTTTAACTTGTATTTATTGATTTTCATGGTACACTTTATACCTTTTTTGAGATGCAACTAATGAATATGACAATTAAAAAGAAAAGGGTGGCCCTCTGGTTTTCTGAGATTCCACAATGGGACCCTTGAGCTAAAACAATTGCCCACCCCTCTCAAAAACCATAGCTTTTTCACATATCCTGTAAACAATGTACCAGACATAAGAAAACAGGGCTTTAAATATATTATTCTTAAATTTCTACCACATTTCAAAATATCACTAAACATAATTGTAATCAATAGGAACACACAAACACACATTTATATTTTAAATTTCCATATATTCATTTATTCAGATTATTGCAAAGAGGTATAAACTGACAGCCATGATAGATAAAAAAGTTAAATTCTTTATTCGAATTTTTTTTAATCCACTATTTTTCATTTCACCTAAGCATCAAAACAAGGACAACAAAGATAAAACATAAAATTATTCTTGCTCCTACGGAGACAATCAAACAGCACCTGTTTTGAGTATTTGACAGGTTAATTTTGCTTGAAATATGATGCGTCACCAATCTCGACATGTTAACTGCTCTCGGCTGTCTCTTAGGAAGATATTAAAGGGGAAAAAATGCTTAGACACTAACCCGACCATCCATGAATCTTTGGAAACCTTTCGTATGGAAAACCCATCATTTTCCTTTCTTTTTTTAAAAAAAAAAATTGTTCCATTCGATAAGTTGCATGGATCTATGTGGGGAGGTGAAAAATTTTATAAATTGTTTCTGAAAAAAATAGATAGTGATTACATTATTTTTTTTCATCCAATGTGTTTGTATCAAGACAACCTTAGATTTGTAAAAAGAACTAAGTTTTTCAAAAGCTACAAAAAAGTTAATAGTAAATTTTAAATTTCTGTATTGATTATTTTATTGTATATAAAACAATAAAATGATCAATATATTGAAATGGTATTGTATATATTGACAACATCACAGCAGTCCAAACATGAATTTTTCAAAGGGGAGTCCAGGGTCAAAAGTCTTCACCATTCTCGTATTATACTCCAATACACCACCCAACATATTCCTTTGATTTTGTCGTAAGTACTAAAAATACTAAAAAAAATTGAATAAATAATTAGCATTAATGAATAAAATTACTTTTTAAAAACAAATACTTAATTAAATATTACGTACTATATACACAAAATTATAATCCAGGGGTGGCCATCCCAAATGACCATGCGGGCCACCTCCAAAAAACATTAAAATGTCGTGGGCTGCACAAAAAAATATGTACCTTTATATCAGATTTGGAAAAAAACAACATTTATTCGAGTGAAAATTTAAAACAGAATGAATTATTATTATTTTTTTCGTTTTTTTTTTCTTGTACACAGGCATAGATAATATAATAATGTTTATATAATATAGTAATGCAATGATCAAATAATGTTTAAAATATTACAGTTGCCGTTTACTTGAAAATTACGGTGTGTGTTCCTTTTGAATTGATCTTTTGTTACTCATTGTTGAAATTTTAATTCTGCTGTTATTTGCAAACGATTAATATATACATTGTTCTTTATCTTAACCATCCTGAATAATTTTTTTTAAAACTTTCAAAAACATCTCTGACTGCCTCTTGCTTTTTGGGCACTCCAAACAGAAAAGGAGGAGGAGAAATGAAAGTCGCATACACAGAGAATCATGTACCATCCATTGTAAAGGAAATGCATAACGCAATTTGGAATTTATTAAAAAAGTAATTTATTATAGGAAAATTAAATGTAACTGTTTGATAAAATATAAATCTATTTTAATCTAAAAGACATTTCTATTATCAAAAAGGGTTTATTTTAAAACAGGAGCAGGTAACAAGCAAATACATTGTAGATTTATATATATATATCGTCGGTCTAATTATCCGACTGCGTAAATCTATCTGGTATGCTAATTTGACACAGTAGGGCTAGATGCCAAGTTGTTGTTTATGTTCGCCAAGAGAAGCGATAATATTACAATCGTGAATTGCAAATTAAACAAAAAAAAGAAAAAGCTTTTTTATATCTCAGCTGAACAAAAAAGAAAAAAAAATGTTAAATTTTAAGTTTGTAGATCTAATAGCTGATAAAAAAGGATTTTTTTAAAATTTATAACTCCCCGTAAATCTCTTGTGAGTTGATTTTTGAAAACATCTTAATAAGCTGATCTCTGCTCAGCAAAAGTAACACATTGTTGCAAATTTTGTGTTTCGCTTAAAATAGTATAAATAATTTATATCTTGGAAGTGTAATACATTAATATTATTTTCTGTTGTATTTATTTTATGTTAAAATCTTGCCACGATCTCTCCCTTCGAAATTTAGTTTATTATGAAATAAAAAAAAATAGTGATTATTCTGATCGAAGGAATAAATTAAAAGTGGAGCGCGCACTGAGGCATGGCGTAGACAAAACATAAGGGAATGTTTTGCTTCACCGCTGCTTGGCGCGATTCCTTAATCGCGCCAAAAACCTCTTGGCGAGTTGCACTGCTATATCAAATTAGTTAGATCGGTGTAGTTACGCAGTCTTATAATTAGGCCGACGATATGTATAAATTTCCCCTCAAATAAATTTCAAAATGAATAAACTTTAAAACCTGATATTTAAAAAAAATTTAAAAAGAGTCAGCGGGCTGCAACTTACGTAATGGCGGGCCACATGTGAGCCGCATATTGGACACCCCTGTTATAATCAATAAAAAAATATTTAAGGGCTATGGGGGAGAGGGTAAGGATCCGGGGACCGCAACATTGTGTGAACTATTGGAGAACATCATTTAGACTCCTAAAAGAAAATTAAATCAAATATTTTACAGTACATATCGAATTTAACTTACCATGTACATAATTATATAAATTATTATACTACAAATAAAAGAAATAAAGTAAAAAGTCGTTAAAGGATTAAATTTTAATTATGGGCATATAATTCATTTTTTTGTTAATTTAAAACTATAAATCCTCATGGAGAATCTTTTTTTAAAGCTCATTTAATACGTTTGTTCTACAGGATGCATTCCAAAGCATTTCCTTGTATTGAAATTATTTTTTAAGAAATTTCTAAGGTAATCAATAGTAAGTGCTCTTTAATAGCATTTAAATCATTTTAAAGCTGATAAAATACATCCCATGGTGTATGTATATATGTACTAAATGTGAAAAAGTGAGATGTATTAATTTAAGTATTGAAAAGATTTTGAGGTTTAAATTTAAGAGTATAGTTTTAGTGGATGGGCGGTTGGTACGAGTGTTAGAAGGAAGATTATCCATAGTCAAAACAAACACAATTTATTAACAATTCTCAACAACCTAATAAATTTCACCAGCCCAAGTTACGAAATGCATCTTTATATAAATATAGGAACAAACACGAGGAAGACGAGATAATTGAAGATTTAATTATAAATAAGATCACTTGCACTTTTAGCACGTCCTGGCAATACATCTTCTAAATATATGAAGGTATGTTCCAAGTTAAAATCTATAAAAAAAATTCAAACCAACACTAATCCAATTTAAATATCAAATTGACCAACTACGAAGCACCCTCGACTAGCTTTATGTGTGTATCTCTAAATGCTTTCCTACAGTTTCCGACCTTTTCGCCATCGAAACTGAAAGTTAATCTTTAAATATAAGCCTTGATTTGCGTAATTCGCGTCTTCTTCTTCGGAAGAAAGTTTTCAATAGAATAATATTTAAAGCAACAGATTTACTCAAATAGGATTAGTAGAAGGTATGCGATTAGACCCGTTACACAGTTGTACATTCATTACGTAAAATTTTACATATAAAACAAGTAAGTATTTAATTTTCTTTCCTTAAATTATTATATACGTACAGGGGTTCTTTCGACAAACATAATATTAGAACAAAAACATATAATTCAATCTGCTCAAAGAAAAATTCAATGCGACTCACCAATGAACTAAACAAAATTTTTAAAAAACATAAATGTAATACATCACAATTTTTTTACACAACAAGTGTTAAATAGTTATATCGAAATTACTCACCTCATTTTTAGAAAATATAAAGCCAATACAAATTTCATCTTTTTTTTAAATTAAATCTGCGTATTCCTAATATTTGTGATATATGTTTAATAAAATAAAATCCACAAACTCTTAAAATTTCCTTATTACTACAAAAAAAGTTCATTGTATATTATGGAGATCGTTTGTTCATGTCTTAAGGACGGAGTTTTACTTAATACATTTTTAAACAGTACCTTCAAGACAGCAAGTGAAGTTTAAAATCATGTCTTAATAAGAAATTTCCTTTCAAGTAATTAGTTTCTTTTTTTTTCTTTTGTAAGTATACTCAGTGTCTTTAATTCTCTTTTACTCTATTTCTTTCAAGAATTTCTCAGAATTTTTTTTTCTTCAATATTTATATACATTTCACATGGGAAATGCTTTATGATTATGAAACAGTCTTCGACAGCATCCTGCATCCCAATGGATCCATGAAAGCAGAGGTACAATTTCTTTTAATCCATTGAGTAAAGTTGCTTAAATCTCTGAGGTTATTTGTATGCATAAGAAAAGAGAAACACAATTTTAACGACTTGCTGTCGTTCATTCGGCTGAACGTCAGGGACTCAGGTTTATGCTAATTCTATGACTCAGAACGATTCTGACTCGAAAGGGGTGGCTCTCGTAACAAATAAACCGGATAAATTCTTTAAGAAAAAATATTTACTTGAGAGTTGTTTGTCTTTCCGGCAGAGAATGTAATTAGACATAATGGTAAGTCTAAACTTTTTTTTTATTTTTGATGTTTTCTCCTTGTGCGGTTTTCTAACAGACAGAAATATGATAATCTCGGAACTCTTCTCTTTCTTTTAAACATATTTTGCTTCTTTTTGCATGTTCCGTTTAATAACATGGTAATTATTTAATCATTTTGAAAGGCAAATGTCTTAATCCATATAAAAAGTAATCACGCACATAATAAATCTGAATACATATATTGAAGAATACATACTGAATAACTATATGAATTAATGGATACTTATGTGATCTGATTACTTATGTTAAAAACTTAAAAAATAATACCTGCTGATATAGAAATTACGACAGAAATTTAAAAATAATAATTTGGGACTGAATAAAGATAAAGAGTTCCTATTTGCACAGGACGTATGGAAGGGAAGTTGTTCTTTTATGACTAAATAAAAAAAATTACTTCTTTAGTCTATATTCGACTGCCAGATGGTGTACATATGACATTTCGCTGACACGTTATGAGGAAACTTTTACCAGTTCAATGCACTGTCCTGTTATTTAGAAACACAGATGTTAAACGAAGCACAATACCATGCACAGTATTAAGCCAAATTTTCTGCGCCATAGTAGTTTGTGAATAACATATTTTAATTTTTGCAATAATATCAGTTTTGCTCGGTACACGTTTAGCTTAAGAGAATCTCCAAGCCAACAATCCTATTAACTAAATTTGAGAGATCTGGGAGATCATGTGTATGGAAAAGATTGAAGAATAATGCTGTTCTCCCCAAATATTGAACGAAAAAGGTGTTAAAAGGTACTGTGATATGCAGTAGTGTCCCATTATGCATAAAAGATATTGTGCATAGTGCCTGTCGAGCTTTCAATTCTGGAATTATGATATTCTGTAAGAATGCTGCACAGCACACAATAGTGACAGAAACGGTTATCAAATGGTTATCCCTGAGACTTCCTCGCGCGCGAAAAAAAAAAGGCTTCCTTTAACAAAGCGACGGTGATGATTCAGAGCTTTATATAATGCGGGTTATCTTAAAGAAATGTATACAAGATTTCGAGTGTTCCACATACAACAAATATCTATGTAAACATTGTCAATTTGAAACGAGCTCCATCTGTCAGACTCTGAGTATAAAAACATATGTGCTGCTGAAACATGTTACTTTGCAAAATCTTAACGAATGATCATGCCAACAGGATTCAAGTGCATGTTTATGTAGCAACCGACATGGATGTTAAAGTGATAGTAGAAACTAGTATTGTAAGAGGTCCATGCTTTTCTCGTGAGCACCTTGATGTGTGGGGGTAAGGGAAGAAATACAATGGACATGATTTATCTAATCTACACTACTGTCCACCGTAAATGCAACACCATGAAGGAAGCATGCAAATAACATGAAATTTACATGCTTTAGCCGAGGAAAAATATGCAAATGATTAGAATTTCAGCGCAGAAAAACATCACGCATGACTGTGGCACCACCTCAAAGCGCTATTTAAGGCTTGGATATTTCGACGATTTCAAGTTCGTCAATTGTATTTTTTTGAGGTTTTTCAAAAAAAAGGATCAGTTATATCTCGTAGTAAACAGCGATCAGCTTTTGATCAAGTATCCGAGTTCGACAGAGGAAGCATAGTGGCCTACCCAGATTGTGGATTATCTTTGAGCAAAATCGGTAGTCGTGTTGGACGAACCCAAACAACTGTAATGCAGATATGTGACCGTCGGATGTAGGAGGGTACGACGGACCGACGTGGTCGATCGTATCCACCTCAGTGCACCACTTCACGTGAGCACAGGTAAATTCTGCGCATGATAGTGATGGATCGCTCAGTCACATCACGAACCATAGAACAACACATTGAGTGTGTATCGCATCATTCAGTGTCTGCGCGTACCATACGACGCCGTTTACAGCAGAGTGGTATGTCCGCAAGACGTCAATTGCTTGGTCTACCCTTGACGCAGAACCACAGATGTCTCCGCCGCCAATGGTGAGATGAAAGAAGGATGTGGGCGGAAAAATGGAATGAAGTTGTCTTTACTGACGAGTCACGCATCTATCTGCAACACCACAATGGTCGGATTCGAGTCTGGAGACACCGTGGAGAGAGCATGCTGAACAGCCACGTTATGTACCGCCACACTGGTCCTGCACCTGGTATTATGGTATGAAGCGGTATTGGATATCACTCTCGCACTCCTCTAGTACGCATTGCCGGTACTTTAAACAGCCAGCTGTACATATTTGAGGTGTTGGAGCCAGTTGTCCTTCCTTACCTTCAGGGCTTGGCCACATCCATATTTCAACAGGATAATGTGTGACCACACGTGGCACGTATTGTCCAAAGGTTCGTCGTCAATCGCCAGATTGAATTGCTTCCCTGGCCGGTTCGTTCTTCGAATCTTTCGCCAAAAGAAAACATGTGGTCCATGGTTGTGCTCAACGATTGACCCAGATTACACCCCAAGCTGCCACACCAGATCAACTTTGGCAACGTGTGGAAGCTGCTTGGTCTGCTGTACCCCAAGAACACATCCAAAGTCTCTTTGAATCAATGCCGAGGCGTGTGCCAGCGGTGATCTCCAACAATGGCGGCTACTCTGGCTACTGATTCTGGCAGGAACCACACTTCACAGACGTTCATAAATTTAATCATTTGATACTTGGTCAACATGTTATCTACAAAATAAATGTTGTTGTGCTATCTCTTGTATTTCGTAGTGTTGCATTTACGGTGCCCAGCACTGTATTTATTTCTCTCAACACTAAGGACAGACAATTTCAACTAATAATATTAATAGAATGTCTCAATGAAAACTAAATAAAGTGGAACATCAACAGCAAAACTTGAGCAATTATGCTGCCTAAAAAAACCTGATCCTTATCTTAATTAAGGATCTAACACATATTATCCGATTTAATCTAATCTTAATTCAATCTTAGTGAACAATGGTCTCTTTAAGTTTGCCTTCTAATAAGAAGCAAATTACTCTAATTCTAATATTAGACCTTCAGAAGTAATCTCACCTGGCTCGAGTATAACTTCTTTCCTACTCTCACCAAAAGCTAGAAAACCTCGCCTATTTATAGTAAGTAAATTAACATATCACGATTCTCTTCTTCCGAAGGAATGGTTGCGAATAACGAGAATTGATAGCCTAAAGACTTCCCAAGAGGATTATTTAAAAGATCGCGTATAGAGATACGTCACAGTATTACTTCTGGTGCGTGTGTGGTGTTATTAAAATAATTCTGGAATTCGCTTTGGTCTTTTCCAGGATTTAGTGATAATATTCGATAAACTTCAATAACACAAAACTTAATAATTTAAATTACCAAGTTAAAGTATTAGACTGAAAATATATATTCTAATAAACAACGGTACTCCTAGATACGCCGAAGCCAAGATCAGGATTAACAAAATTTCCGTGAAAAACAACTGCATCTGGAACGCTAAAGTCAAATTCAAGATTAAGGTATCCGATTACGTTCGGAACCGTGATTTTAAAAAAGCGCATAAATGGATAATTGTCATGATATTTAGTGTCACTTAGATTAGAATACATGTATAAAATTGTTTTAAGGACATTTTAACAAAAACAATTATTTAGATACAATATTTCGGCAAAAAATTAACTTAGAATAACCTTTATTCAAAATGTTTTCCTTTTGTGAAAAATGCTTCTATTATAACAATATTTTGCCTGTAAATAAATCAGACCTCTGTACAGAGGCTAAACTATGAGTTTTGAGAAAGTCGCATTATTTTCAGAGTTACAACCGATTGAAATATAATTATCGGCGTTTTTTTATTAAAATTTCTTCCCTCTGTTGTCGAAGAACATGGATAAACCTACTTCTAAGTTATATGTTTACTAAATTCTCTCTAGTTGAGCTTCTGTACAGAGGTCTGAGCTATATACAGGGGAAATACACTGGTGTGCAAAACTTAAGCAACAATGTAAAAATTTAGCACACATAGCCATGAAATTGCAGAAAAGGAGGTCTGGAGATCGGTACAGTGAACACGTAATGCAGTAGAAACGTCATGCGTATGCAAATATCAGGAACAAAACGTCAGAAGTGATGTGAGCGTACGCAAAACGCGTGATGTCGACGCGCGCTGCTCAATAGTAGAATAAAATGAGAAGGACGGAGACGCAATTCAACATATTCGCTGCAAGTGCCAGATAGTCAATTCGTGAAATATGGCTAGAAGAAATCACCTGGAAGACTTTGCACGTGGAAGAATGATCGGAAAGCTGGAGGAGGGGCGTACTGTCACGAGTGTAGTTGCTGAGTTCGGAATAAACAAAAATGTCGTTTCGCGCGCTTGGAAAGCATTCCAAACCACAGTTACAGCTGTTAGAAAGGTTGGTGGTGGCCGCCCGAGGACGACAACTGCAAAGGATGACCGATATATCATCCTGCAGGCGAAAAGAGGTCGACAGCAGTCAGCAAGTGCCATTGCTCAGAAACTCTGTACAGCAACGGGTCGACAAGTGTCGCGGTTTACTGTGGCCAGACGCCTTCACAAAGGGGACCTGTTCACCCGCCGTCCTGAACGCCGCCTCCCGTTGAAAGTTGGCCACCGAAGTCACCGTTTACAGTGGGCCAGAGAGCACAAAAACTGGACAACTGATCAATGGAGTCGTGTCCTCTTTACGGATGAGAGTCGGTTCAGTACCAGAAGCGATTCTCAACGCGTTTTGATTTGGAGAGAGATCGGGATCCGGTTTTATCCCAGTAACATCAAGGAAAGACACCATAACGGTGGTCCATGAGTTCTTGTCTGGGGAAGCATTATGCTGAACGGGTGAACTGAGCTTCACATTTTCGACGGAGGGTCTGTAAACGGGGATCGCTATTGTGAGGAGGTACTTCTTCCCCACGTGCGTCTTTTCCAAGGTGCCATTGGCCCAGATTTCATTTTTATGGATGACAATGCACGGCCACATTTCACTCTTGCTGTTGAGGAGCTGCTGGAAAGTTAAGATATCACTCGAATGGATTGGCCTGTGTGCTCCCCTGATTTAAATCCCATCGAACATGTGTAGGATGCTTTGTGGAGACGTATTGCCACACGCTTACATCATCTGGAGAACAACCAAGAACTCAAACAGATGTTGATTGAGGAATGGGCACTCCTACCTCAAGAAATGTTGCACCAGCTGGTTCTGAGTATGCGGAGAGACGGTACGAAGCAACCATTGTAGTAAGGGGAGGGCATATACCATATTAAGGAACATCTGCTGGTTGTTCTTCTTGTTGGATAGACAATCATGAGTCACGATACTATGCGTTCAATAAAGCTTGTTTTTGTTTGATTCTATACCGTAAGCGTTGTATTCCTTTTTCAGTACTGATGCTTTCGTCATCCTTTACGTACATAATACTCTCCCTCATTTCAGAATTTCATGTCTCTCAGATGATTTTTCGTGAAGTTATGGCAATAAACCCACATGTTGCTTAAGTTTTGCACACCAGTGTATTATTATAATAGAAGCATTTTTCACAAAAGGAGAATATTTTGAAAATGGATCATTTTATGTTCATTTTTTTTCAAAAATTATTTTTTATTTTAATACTATTCTTAAAACAATTTTATATACATTTTCTAATGTAAGTGAGACTAAACATCATTAATATTATACATTTATACGCTTTAGCAAAATCACGGTTCCGAGCGTAGTCGGATACCTTAAGCACAGAATTTTTCCCCTAGTTCCAATTTCTTTTTGAAGTGAAAGAAACATTAGAAATTAAATACAAAATAGAAAAGCATATGTTTTAAAAAAACATTTTAATAAAAAAGACATACTTTAGAAAACAAATAAACCTTAAACATCGCGAGAACTTATATAAAACAATTAAATTGCAATTAAAAGTAGATTAGCATTAAATTATACATAGTCTACACACCTTCATTTTGTTGCAATTTTAATGGCCAGTAGTGTACATTTGAAAACTCCCTTAACTTGTATTCCAATTTAACTAATTGATTAAATTAAATTTAAAATTAGTTGACCATTCTTGTCAGCCAGGCACAGAAGCTCCTCTCGACAATTTCCTCCAACTCAACACAGTATTAACTCTAGTTATATATTACTACTAACAAATATCACTGCTTAAATCCTATAATACTTGAAACTAAATGAATTTCCGGAAAAGATATTCAATATTTTTGTAGTTGTTTTAATCCGGTTTATCTAAACCAGAACGCTTTAAAACTCTACACATCAGAAACCTCGAACATAAGTTGCTAGAAACACAAAATTTTATTTATTCCTCTCTCTCTCATTTTCTTTTTAAAACATCCTTCTAATAAACTGCATAGTTACCTATTTTTTGAACTTCCCATGAAGATTAGATAAATAATACCGGTTTTTCTTCGCTTTTGCATACCCAGTGGTAATCTTATTTTATTTGCAGCATTCAAAATCCTTTCTTTAGATATACATACAAACACTATTTATTTTCTATTTGAGAAGACATGGGAATATTCGGTATGATTAAAATAATCACTTCGAAAAGATGTCCTACTTTTTTTCGTACATGAAAGTATGCGAAATGCGTCTTATTCATCAGGCGAATAATCAAATGGTATCTAAAAAACACCCCAAAGGAAAGCAGGAGGGGTAAAGAAAGGTTTTGGAGTTGTAATGAAAAACAGACATTATTCTTTGATGTCCTCATATCACAAAATCACTCCCAAGGTGACATCTTTCTGCCGATATCCGGAGACATAAAATATTTATGTTACAATAAAAGGGAACTTTTTTGTAAAGAAGTTGGAGGAAAAGAGGAAAAAGGAATCCAATCGATTCCTAACGTCATGATTAAGTAGATTTTGATAATTCTTCTTGTAGCTTTTTCTAAGGTGATTAAAAATGTAAAATAAAAATAAATTGTAAAGCATGAATATTGAGTAGTAAAATTTTTATTTAATATGATGTTCTTACAAATGATGAATTTTAGTTAATTTGGAACTAGTTTGATATCACGAGGCAAGGCACCAAGCCCTGCTTTGCGCTAAAATAAAATTAAGCCAACCAGCGCTTGTTGCGGTTGGAATGTAGTTCAAGATATCGCGCGGCCTAGCGGTATCAAATCGTCAGAAATATAATTTTAAAGAATTGTTTTAAAATACATTGAAATAATATATTTCAAAAGAAGACTATAGAAAGACATTGAGAATAACTAAGACCAATCAATAAATAATAATTAACAATATCATATAATAAAAAGTAACATGTACTAATATTAAATATATATGCCGTATATAATAACCTTATAAAATAATTTAATGGTAATTATGTATAATATTCATATAGTATGATTAATAATAATTTATATATATGTAATAATAATCATATAATTTAATAGAGTAATTATAAAAAAGAATAATCACATCGTATTGTAATATTATATTATAAAAATTATACATAAGAATGCTCTTATAACGTTATAATTAGAAATAAATAACGTATTAATATAATTATGAATAAAGAACATAAAAATAATTATAACTAAATAACATATGTAAGAACATTTATAAATCACCATATAAAAAAATCCAAATTCAAAAATCACCAAGTATGCCATAATCAATAAATAGATTGTTTTTGATTATCGCAGGTGTTTCTCTTCCCTTCCTCCCACATCTCTAGGCGTGCAATAGAGAGGGGCGAATCCCTCCCAAGGTGCTTAAGAACCTGTCGGAACATGGATCTTGGATCTTTTAGAGCCACGATTGAAGGTACTGGGTGGCCGTGAACTGCACGAATACATGTATTCGAAGAGTGTTTTACGCGCTGTGGAAAGAAATCTTAGTACCAGTGTAAGTGCGCTTGTTGTTGCAATCAAAAGATCTAGAGTGAGTGATTGAGTGAATATTAACGTCACACTGTTCAGCTACACGAGGACTTTTGGCGAGGGACCACGTAATTTTGAACCATGGTCAAGTGACGTGATCGACACTTGAACTGGCACCCCCTCTTAATTACCACACCACACCAACGGGATTACGTTTCAGCTCTCGACAGATTTAACGTGCATCGCTGCCCTACACGGCGGATCTTTAGAGGTACTGGGCTCGAACTCATGACATGCCTGCCATGATCCGATACCTTGACAACTGGGCTACCGTAGCTCTCCCAAAAGATGTAGAACATCTGCCCATCGTCTGCGTGAATACATGCCAATGGCCACAATTTCGAAAACCTCCTGTGATGCTTTCATGCCATACTTTTTGTTTTTTGTGTGCAATGAAGGGTTTTGCACTGCATTCTGCGGCGTGGCCTTACTGTTTCTGTGTCTCTTTATGTCGTTAGAGTTACGATTCCACCTATGCAATTATGGCTCCTCAGGATGTTCTCTACCACCCCTCCAAGTTTGTACATGGCATTCGGGGACACCCTGTACAGAAACACACGACGGCCGTATAATTTTCAGCCTCGCTCATGTGTCAGATGATATACCTTGACTCACACACCCCCACAACAAAGTTAAAACTTAGAACCGAAGAGATTTAATACTCATCAGACCCTTTTACTCGGTGGGTCTTCCGTGGTGAGAATACGAGTTATCTTAACGTGTCACAATATAAAATACTAAGGCTGTTGGTGATGGATCTCGCACTTTCGAAGCATGGTCAATTAAAGAGGACGACACCCAAGCTGGTTCCCCTCCCAGAACTTCCACACCACATCAACGGGAGGGCTTTGATACTCGGCATACTTAACATGCATCAGCCCCCAAACACGGCGTGTCTTCAGTTTCACAAGGGATTGAACTCTCGATACTTCGGCTACAAGTCCGTGATCATAACAACTAGGCTAATGCGGTCTAGAAGGCTGCATTAGAGTGCATGTTATCAATTTATATTCTTTTTTACTTGGGGAAATATTTAAATGAAATTTATTCTAAACAGTGTCCGAAATAATTTTAGTTAATTACATAAAAAATTTTTTTTATTGATCTTTAAAATTTAGGAGAAAAACATCTAGCTTAAGACAGTTTTTTTTGTTATTCATAAGCTATACAAGACAAGTTAGCAATACATCCGATTCTTATAAATAAATCATGTTATTGTATTTTAATCAGCGTAAACAGTACATTCGTATCGTGTCTTTGTTCACTAGGTTCGAAAGCTTGCAAAATGAAGATATGCCTTTTCTTTGTACCTTGTATTTATAACATATATTAGACGATGTGGATGACTATGTGCAATTCTCTTTTATATTAAAACTATATTCAAATTTTTAGACAAGTGCATATGTTTATTAAAATTAATGTAGATTATAATAGAGCGCACGAAAAAACTCCTAATTTTGGAAAATTATCTTTTGTATCCACAAACGTTTACATTACTTTAAAGAAAAGTATTGTACCCACGTTGTACTTTACTTTAAAAAGATAACCAAGATAAAAAAAGCATAATTCTTAAATAAGTCTAAAAACTGAGAAATATTTCACAAAATTATGTTTATTAACAAGAGCTTTATTCGAGAAATTTTAATTTTAATTTTAATTTTATCTGCTTGACTTAAAGTTTAAAAGCAACGGAGATCGTAATATTCATCCACGATCAAGTGATAAGCATTGGGACTTGAACTGGCTCCATTTCCCTCTCAAAGTATCTACATCACACCAACGGAAGGACTTTGGGATTGCATATGATTCAACATGAATCAGCTCCTCTACACAGTGGGTCTTCAGTAACACGAGAACGCGAACTCGTGACTCGACCAGCCTTCCCGTTTTCATCTCAGTAAGCTAATAAGGAAGAAAACCAAACATAAGAGTACCATAAGCAAAAACAAATTAAATGGAATGAACAATTGAAGGCTTACAAAATATACATTTATAAAAACAGAAGTTAAAAAAGTTCTCACCCAACGAAATTCAAAGACATGAAAATCTCAAAATGCTTGTGAAGCCACTTTTTAAATGTGCGTTCATCTGTGGGCATCTAAACTGAAAACAATCCTGAATCCCATATCTGGTGTACTGCGATGCGAGAGATGGCGAAAGTGCAGTTTCTTAAGGTATCCGAACACGTTCGGAGTACTTTTTTTTAAAAATAGAATATTAAAACATTATAAATGCTTTTTAGGGATGAATACCAATAAGTACCAACATTTAACTAACAATATATTTTTAAAAATATCTGAATTTCACAAATATCACAAGTAAAATTTTAGCAATATTTTTCAAAAACTTCAAAGCAATTAGAGAAAAAGTAATTAACTTATATTATTAAAACTATTACTAAAACAAATTGGATGCATTTATCTACAGAATGTACTAAAATTTTAATGTTTTATTAAAATTTAAAAATTTTAGAGATGATGAGTAAATATTATAGGAAGTGTCACTTTTATGAGACCATTATTTAAATAACTGGCCATAAATCAAAAATTATTCATAGAATAAGAAATATCTTAGTACATTCTCTAGAAAATAATATAAGTATCAGGCTCAAAAATTTTTATAGAAATATATTCATATTTTGAGTTATCTGACTCACCGTGAATACATTATGCATAAAAAACAATTTAGAGAAAAAAGGATTTAAAGTTTAAACTCTTGTTTTAATATAAATTATACATATAGAGAAAGCTAAAATTCATTCCCCACATTTGTGATTTATGCCCTCTTGTATCTAACCTTTGGCTAATTTTCTTTTGTGACCCATTTTTTTTCTGAAAGCTTTTACTTCAGATAACGAATAACGCTTTCACTAACGCGCTCTTCATCGAGTTGGGCAAAACCTCTTTTAGTATTGGCACCAACTTCTACTTGAGCTTGGTTCAACACATCTAACAATTCTCGAAATCTTTGTTAAATTGTATGGCAGCCATGTGAGATCCTAATCTCAAAGTTTGTAACTCCACAAAAATATCTTTCGGGATAAATTTCCATAAAATGCCATTAAAACTTTCATTTGCATTGTGTTTTCCCATGTAAGCATTTATTGAGTAAATGCTTGTCACATAGCTTCATATAATGAGGCTTAATAATTTTAATTATTTATTGTGGAAGTCCCTTGCCAGTATCAATATGCATCTTTCCGTGAAATGTAGCTCGTTGAAATTTGCACCAGCTGTCGGGTCTAACTGGGCATTAGCCATGCATCGGTTGGTTTTTGTTGGAACAACAATGAAAAAATGCTGCAATTACTGCACTTCGCATTTTTTCTATGTTATTGACATTAGATCTGATAGCAATACCATAATAGTTTTGCAGTTTATTGATGAAACTATCAGTTAATTTCCCACGACCTCAGACCTTTTTGCTTGAGCTTCAACTTTCGAAGCCTTGAGCCAACATGTTTTGAATATGGCCAATGCATTCATCTTTTTTAACGCTTTTTTCACCATAAACATTTTTAACCGCATCAAAACTTTTTGAAGCCCCATTTCCATAAAATTGCACATATTGCAATTTTCTCATCTGAGCAGATCTTTCAAATATTCTATACACTCCGACAAATTCCATCGCACCAGATGACTAAACATGTTTTTCACATTCATGTGAAATACTGTCTTCAGTCTTCTTCGAACATAATCTGCACATTTTCGACAAGACTTCAATGTCTAAATCCTTACCAGTATCTATGGAAAGGACACTAAGACATCCATTTAAAGACAAGTGTCCTCTACGTTGCCAAGTTCCATCGACCGACACACTGCATTGAATAACTTCATCAAAATTATTCTTTTTGTGAACCTCAGCTGCAGCCTCATTCATAATTTTACATGCAACTTTATTAGAAACATGCTCTAATTTTTTCTCAAGACACGTGAAAGCTGTCTCAGAAGGAATGTTCACATTGATAGCTGAACACAGCTTCCTTGCAGCAGAATGTCCCTTTCTAATGGTTCTCTTAAGCCAAAAACAAAGGAAAGATTAATATTGTGCATTTTGTTGACTTTCATGGATGAACAAAAAGGAGCTGAAAAATTTACAGTTTTTACATTTTGATATATTGGATGCTAAGACAAACACAGAATCTTGAAAATGTTGTATCTTATTTTCGAAATATTCAGGGCAGCATAATAAGGAAATCACATTACTTAAAAGTTTTAAGAAATACGTTCTTATCTTCATTTTCAACAGTACTTTACATTTTTGAATCATTTTGAAGTTTTGTTTCACTTGCAGTAGATGCAGATTTGACATTTTTATCGATCTCATTTGTGTTGTTTTTACTAGTGTATCTATTGCCTCTTTAAACTTATATTTACTAATAGAATTTCTATTCTTGCGACTACCCATAACTTAAAGGATTACAAAATTTAAATAATAAAATTAAAATTTCGTAAAAAAGAATGACAATGTTAGCAAATTAAATCAAAACACTCGAGCTAAAAGCTAGTAAAAAGCGATTGAAAATTTTGTAAACACAATCTCTTATTGCCAAACTATTGAAAGAAATGTAGTGTTGCCACTAAATTTTAAGACAAGAAATTATTTGTATTATTTCCTTAAAAGAATTTAAAACTATTTCCAAAAGAATGCTCCTAAAACTAATTTTTGATAGATTTTAAGCCATTTAAAAGCCTACTTCCGGTAGATGACAGGCTCACTTCCGGTTTTTTTAATTTTATAAAATTGATTATAACTTGACCTCTAGGCAACGTAGAAAAAAACAAAGAATGTTTTGGAAAGCCAAAAAATAGCTCTAATCAAAAAAATAAAAAACAAAAAAATGTTTTTTGACTTAAGTCTGTTGAGAGGTATGATGGTGATTGGCTGAGACGAGATCTTGGAGGCGTGCCCAAATTTTTTTCTTCTTGATGGAGTGGACGATTTTTCTGCCTGGTTGAGAACTTAGAGACTGCTCTGATTGGTCAATGGTCAAAGAGAACACGGACTCCGATAAAACCATTCTTCTCAGGAATCTCGGGAAATGTCTGCGGGCATATGGGTTACTGGAAACGCTCAATCCCGTATCTGGCAAAAGTATATTAGATGAAACCACGAAGTTGGAATATCATGCTGAAGGTGAATTGCACGGCTATTAAACGAACGGCGGCGAGCCAGTGGGCGGGGCTTCAAGGCATGGAATTTGGCTTCCGAGATGTTTTTTGGAGAATGGAGTACAGCGAAGAGAGAGTCTTCCTATTGGCTGTTAAGAAGTGAGGATAAAGACTCAAAATGGCTTCCCGGGGGTGGAATGAGAGTGGTGTGTTGTGACGCAATGTCCAGTGAGTGAGTGAAAATTTTTAGTCGAAAAAGCAACCAGCGGGTTTTCGAAGTGATGGCCCATAAAGCCATTCTTTTTGAATGGGCATTGAATGGGCGTTGTGTTTTGGGCATCTGGACTGTAAGACAGTCCTCAATCCCATATCGTGATAAGTCTATGATGGGGAGCTTGACGAATGTGGGGTTTTCCTTTCTGCTTAGTGGCATGACGGCGATTGGTTGGGCGATGGAATCCGGGAGTCGTGGCTTCAGTACTTCATCTGGGTTGAAAGTTGAGTGATAATTTTGACTTGGGTGAGAGCTTAGAGACTGCTCTCTGATTGGGTGCTGGGTACAGTGATAAGTGACTCCGATTGGCTGCCCTGGGGGCTGAGAAACAGTTCATGGGGAGGCGCTTGTCCAGTGGGAAAGAAGGAGAGAAAAATATTGACTAAAATTTATGAAAGTTAAATAATAGCAGGCTAAGATGCAATAAAAATTATTGCATTAGAAAAGATATTAAGGAGGGTTGTAAGAGTCAAGAAGTATTCTTCTTGGCCTTTTAGTATTATCATTGGGGGTGTAAGGAATTAAATTTTGCATATTAGAATTATTGGTATCAGGTAGAGCGTTAAAAAAGTTGATTGCAATATTCTGAATATGAGTTCTAAAGCTAGTAATTTTAAGAGCATTGCTTATGTCGTCATTGCGCATATATCTTGTAGCTTTGACGATCATACGAATAAGAGAATTTTGCAGGGTATCAAGTTTATTAATGTTTGTATTGGCAGCATATCCCCAAATTGGACAAGCGTAAGCTATAATTGGGCGCATAACGGCTGTATAGAGAAGCACTTTGTTTTCTATACTTAAATATGAGTTCCGGCCTATTAGGGGGTAGAGTTTAAACATGATTTTCCGGAACTTATCGCGAGCGTATGAGATATGATTTTTCCAGGTAAGGTGAGAATCGAAAATAATTCCGAGATATTTGGCTTCCTGAGACCAGGGGATCTGTTTGTTGTACATTATGAGCGGTGGTGGCAAAGAGTGCTTTTTTGTGAAAATAATGGCTGTAGATTTTTCAACGTTGATGCTGATTTTCCATTTATCATAGTAGTTTTGTAAGAGGAGAAGGTGTTTGTTTAATGCGTAGGATATAGTTGTCAAGTTTTTGTATGTTGTGTGGATAAAGCCATTCTTGTCTAAGAACATATCTTAAATACATGCCACTTTTACCAGCAAGTTGAGAAAGATGCATGCTGATGAAACTTGGTTGGGGTGATTAGTTGATTGGCTGTGTAAAATCCTGAATTATGTTATTATTGGGTGAGTGAGTGAGAGTTTTATTGACGCGCGTGCACTGAAAATCAGAACTATTGAGTATATTTCATAATTTTGAACCATGGTCAAGTGACGAAGACAACACCTGGGTAGGCACCCTCTCTCCAAATTAATATACTTTAACCCGCGATCACTCGCGCGGGGTGTTCTCTACACCCCAGCAACAAGAAAATCCTCCCAGATTTCTAAAACGAATGTGCAGAACCACGATTTTTTCTGTAGCTGCACATGTTAGGTCATTGAACCTTCAGGCGTGATGCAATCCCTCTTTAAGGAACGGTTGGAATGTAATGACCTTGAAAAGTGTATCTGGAGGGCTGAGAATTCCCGCGAGAAGTTGAGCATTTGTATACAGTCTGCTCTGAAAGTTTGGAAAATGATTAAAATATTATTTTTCTACTATCATTATCTCATTAATTATAAAGTATATTTATTACTGGCATATACGTTTTATACTGGTTTATGAAAAAATATAAAATTATGTGTTTTAAAATGAAAATTTTGTATGTTTAGTTTAAATTAATGTTAGTCTCATTTGTGTGCAATAAATTAAAAAATTTTATTTTTATAATACAAAACACATCTTGTACTTTATAAATATGTATCATAATGACATAATTTTTATTTTTATAATTAAATACACGCGTTAAAATTTTGGGGTGTTCTCTACACCCCGCGAGTAACGAAGGTAGCAAAAACAGGCGCGAGTGACCGCGGGTTAACAATGAGAGGACTTTGAAACACGACACATTTAACATGCATCAGCCTCTCTGCAGGGCGAGTCTTGAAATCTCTAATTGGTTAAAATGTGTGGTGAAAAGTACTAACTGAGTTTGATTTGTTTTTGATTTACTTCGCACTCTACAACAACATGAGGTCTATTTGTTGCGAACCTCAAAAATTTGGAGTATGATCAATTAACGAGGACGATACCCGAGATAGCATACCTCTCTAAACTTCCACATCTCGCCAATAGGAAGACTTTAAACCTCGACAGACTTGTAGCTTGAAAAAATGTCTTATAATATGTGTTCGAAGATGTAAACTGAGAATTTCATCTGATTTCGAATTTCCTCGGACTCTGAAGAAACTATTGGTGGACTATTGGAAACTATATCTCGGACTATTGGCGACAAACCTCATAATTGGGGTCAAGTGCAAGGACGACACATGAGTTGGCATCCCACTATCCTACTTCCCATATAATGCCAATGAGAGGTCTATGAGCCAAGACAGATTTAACGCATATTAGCCCCTTTACACGGGGATTCTACTGCAAAACCAGGAATCTTTGAACATGACCACTCGCATTTCGTGGATAAGTTCTTTCGAATTAGAATAATGAAGAAATAAAAGAAAACTATAATGTATTTTCAACAAATATTGTTTTGAAAAGAGCTCGAAATTCTTTTCTCAGTCTTTTACTTATATATATTTAAGAGCTAAGCATATCAAAAATTTTCATTTTTTTTTTTATATTAGGTACTTGTTGGCCATGATAGAGCAGAGTGGCCATGGTCGATAACTCATGATCGGGCTTGCCAAGTAGTGGGTTCGGGTCCTTGTGTCAGTGAAGACGTGCCATATCGAGGGCTAATGCCCATTACATTTGTCGAGGATTAATGTCAACAATTCGGTGCAATGTAGAAGTTTGGAAAAAGGGTGACAACTTAGGTGTCATCCTCGTAACTTAACTTAAACTCAAAATCAAGTGGTCCATATTAGACTTCGTAATTTTGAGTAAAAGTCATTGTCAAAATCATTGACTCCTGATGAAACTGAAGACCCACCGTGTAGAGGAGTTGATGCACTTCACATCTGTCAAGGCTCAATTGACTGATTGATTGATTTTATACTTAGTTGAATACGAAAGGTAAAGAATTGACTGAATGGTGTATGAAAAAAGGATTGATTGCTTCAAGTTATGAATGTCCTAAATGTGTAATGAGCGAATGGAATTATACGAACGAAAGAATGTTGTTTTGGATGGATTTGAATAGAGATGTCGAAAAAAAGGTGTGAATACGCATGCTGTTCGAAATCGTACCAGCCACGTCGATGGTATGTTCGACCATTACCTCGCAGAATAAATATGGCGGCGCTCACACGATCATTCGCTTAGCGATGGGACCCTCGAGGCTTTTTTAAAATTTGTTGTTACGCTGTACCCTCCACTCGGAAAATATCAGCAGTAAGAAGGTTAGTGCTGTTTTTATATTTTTCATCTTAAATGTTTAATTTCTGTATTGTTTACATATATTTTCATCACGCATCCACCTTATCCCGCAATATTTACTTGCGCCATTGTCGGGTTCGCTGGGCGCCATTTTGTTCTGGTTTGGCGCTTATTTCGGTTTGTCGCTCTCCTAGGATTTTACCGGCAAAATCATTGTCATGGTGATTTCCAAATGTTACTTATACTCTAAATACTTGACAGTTCTTGATTTATAAGAACAATTATTCTTGTTAAATCGATTCGATGCATTAATTAAAATTAGATAAATTTCTCGTCCTTCAAATTCATTAACCTATCCAGAGTCTACAATGTTAAAAAAAGAGAGATTTAAATTAGGATATCCAAAAAATATTATAATGGGACATTTTTTAAGCTATTCGAAAAAAATTATAATATATAAAAATTATGAATAATAATTTATTTATTAAATATTTTGATTGGTTTTTAAAACAATATTCAGGTCATATGTATTACTATGCCTGACTTTGTTTCTTCCTTAATGAATGCAATTCCAAATTACTTATAATTCTCTAATTATATATAATCATAAACTGATATGAATAATTATAGATGTCAATATATAAAATTTTATAATTATATGTAACTATAAGCAGAAACATTTTTAAATTAGGAAATAAATTCAAACTTGGATCAAAGTTTTGTGAAATACCAAAAAAAATGCATCTATATTAAGAAAAACTATATGACACACAAATTCCCAGACTGAATTAACACCAATGAAAGACATATTTTAGTACTAGATTAAATACAAAATATAAACATGGCCGCAATAGCCAAGGTAACGGACTTGTGGCTGGAATGTTATGAGTTGGATTTTTGTACCGCTGAAAGCTCGCCTTGCAGAGGGGGTCATGTGTTAGCTATATTGTCAGCAATCTAAAAATGCTAAGACAATGGAACTACTCTATGGTTTACTGGATACCAGGGAAAAATAGTGTCAAATTCGTTACTTGTTTTATTATTATAATATCAGACTAAAAAAAATTATTCCATGAGAATTTTGTTTAATTAAATAAATTATAAGATAAACTTGTGAAATTAGCAATGCTAGGTTGGTTAAAAAATATTTTAGTTCTTGGAAGGAATTTAAAGCAATGGAATACTTTCGAGACTATGAATCTTTGATACAAAAACACTCCAAAAATGTGGTTGAAATCCATTTTAAAAAATAAATTAGATAATTTTTGTTATGTGTTTTTAAATTCGAAAACTGAAAATAGTCTGAATTTATTGTGTCATTTTTCTTTAAGAAAATGTCAAATATAAATTTTGTGAAATTTAAAAAAAAAAGTCAATTTTAAGCACAAAACTATATGATCAAGAAATAGCAAAACATATAATTACTTCTTTCAAGAAATAAATTTGAATTTTGTAATAATTTATTTCGATTTTTTAAAATTTTAGGAAATAAAAATTAAACTATGTGTATTAGTACTTGTTTATAATTCAAAAACAAACAAATTTTAAAAATTTAAGTTGGCCTTCAACACTGCTAGTACAAAAATCAAAATACACATTACTTTTCCACACGATTCAAATATATGGAATGGAGGATATTTTATCTAAAAACTTCAGCTACACATTTGTTTATAAATTAGTTTCCCTATTTAATACTTTTTTATAATCTTTTAAAAAAATTATTCTGAACGTTAATTAAACTTTAACCTATGGGCAGTCCACAAAAAGTAAACATGAAATGCATTTCGACATTTTAGTCTATTTAACCCATATTTTTACTAACAAGAAGAGGGCACGAATAAGGAAATTCATTGCGGGTCGAGACTTGGTATAATAGTAGTACTCCTTTAGGGTGTTCAACCCTTAATGTAATTCCGTCGAATGGCCAGCCAATTCGGAGAAAACAGCGTACGAAATTTATGCTTGGCTTTTATACAATTAAGTTTCTATTTTTTTCACCGGTCCAGTGGCTCGTTTGGTAAATCGTCTGCCTTCAATGCGGTTGGATCCGAGTTCGAATCACGCAAAAGACTTTTTTTCTTTCAACTCTTTTAATTATTTTTTAAAATTAAATAAATTTATTTATTAAAGGTTTATTAAATATTGAATGGTATTTATGTAATTATTTTGTATTTTAAAAATTAAAAAAATAAGTAAATAAATTTATTATTTAAAATTATTATTAATTAAAATTACTTAAAATTAATTGTTGATTAAAATTGATTATTAATTAAAATTATTATTAAAGTTATTTAAAAGTATTATTAATTAAAATTAATCATTCATTAAAATTATTTAAAATTAATATTATTTAAAAGTAATTAATGTTAATTTAAAATGTGTAATCAATATTAATTAAATGGTTAATTAATATTAATTAAAATAGTTACTTTATATTAATTAAAATAATTAGTTACTATTGATTACAATTCATTGTTTACCATTAATTAAAAATATTAAAATTATTTAAATACAATTATTAAAATTATTAAATAATTTTTTTTAAATTAAATAGATTTATTTGAAAAGCACTTATTAAGTATTTCATATAATTACAAAAGAGTTAATTTAATAATAATAATAAATTTTATAAATTATTTTATGTATATATATAATATTTCATCTATAATATATTGTATTTCACATTATAAAACTATTTATAAATAATTTTTATGTAAAATATCATTTAATTTTCATTATATATTTTATTATAAATATTATTTATTTATATAAAAATTTATGTATTAAACATTATATAAATATTCATTTAATTAAATTAATTTTTTATTGTATAAAATGCAAAATAATTAAGTAGAATATCATTTAATATTTAATAAACATTTCATAAATAAATTTATTTATTTAAAAAAATAATTAAAGAAATTCAAAGAAAAATGTTTTTTGCGTGATTCGAACTCTGATCCAACCGCATTGAAGGCAGACGATTTACCAATCGAGCCACTGGACCGGTGAAAAAAATTGAACCTTAATTGTATAAAAGCTAAGCATGAATTTCGAACCCTGTTTTCTCCGAATTGACTGGCCATTCGACGGAATTACATTAAGGGTTGAACACCCTAAAGGAGTACTACTATTACACCAAATTTCGACCCGAAATGAATTTCCTTAGTTGTGTGCCCTCTCCTTGTAAGTTAAACCAACGTTCTTGTAACTATTATTACATTCGTAGCTGCTTGACGCAGATCAATTTGATTGCAATGCATGTATGTGCTAAAATTTACGTGTGATTTAGGCATAATTGTATGCTTGTATAAAAATTAGAAGAATATTAATCTAAAAATTGCAATGATTATAGCAAAATAAAAAAAATTCCCCAAAACACATGTAACATATAAAAATCAAAACATTTATATTAATTTTTTGGAAAATAATCTGTGTGATATTTTTCTTCTCATTCTCTTTTTTAGCAACAATTGTCAACAAATATTCCATTTATTTATTCATTAAACAATCGAAACTGTGCATACTTTTTTATGATCTTTCTTATTTAGGTGGACGTGGGAACAGGAGCTACATTAGTCATTATATTTTCACCATCGGAATCTGCGTAAATGATATTTTTTTTAAACTTTGAGCAAACTCCAAAATGTCTTAATCTTCCCTAATTGGGGTGGTACAGCTATTATGGCCATAATTTAATGCAATGAAGTCTTCCGATTGTACAGTTGAATTGTGCAGTAACAGACAGACAGACAGACAGGCAGGTAGGCAGACACACAGACACTTTCTCTCAAGCACCCCACTAAAATTTCACCTGAGCAGATGGTGTTTATCGTATTTCGTTCATCTCAAGAATGCAATACTTTTCGTGTTAAAGTATCTGAATATTTGCTACAACTATATTTTTAAAAATATGAAGTTATAGGGATTTATTTGTGGTTTTAAGATTTGTTTGTAGTACATTTTAAGAAAAATAGGCTAAAATTAAGGAGAGAAAAAAGGAATTATTATTATTATTAATAAAATGGGAAAAATTGTGTAAAAATTTACAAAAAATAAGATAAACGGGATCCATACAGTACCAAACGTTTAAGAACAAATTTCCAATTTTTCAATTCTGATGTGTTACTATGTTATTCATTTTTTTGAAGTGATCTTCAGGATAAGAGATATTTTAATTTTTACAAAAATTTGAGCACTTTATCTTAGTTATTATATGAAATTGCTTAAAAAAACATTGATTATGTTAACATTAGGGACTGTATATTTCGTAATAAAACGGTGATTGATGAATCTGAAGATTAAAACACTTCTACTATTATACAGAACATACAAAAAAAGTTTCAGTTTATTATATTGAATGCAAAAAGTTTTGAAAATAATTAACTGAAACTTTTTCAGCAATCGCTGTCCCCGTTTGAGCCTTTTCGAAAAAACACTTTTCGAGTAAAACGCATTTTAAATATGACATTATTCGTAAAGTAATGACATTTGCTGTTACTAAAACACTTGTAGTTTTTGTTATAATGCACGGTAAATAATAAACTTGGTATTTTTATAAAGATAAATAGATGGCCTATAAAATAAAATCATAAAAAAAGTGAATTTTTGGCAAAACTTACAATTTTAGGGTAGTCTGATACCTTACGCTATTTTCGCTTTGTGTTAAGAGAAAAAAATGCGAAAAAATACATAGTAGTTTGTTCGGACCATTGCTTTATTTCGCGTTAACCGACTTTTCATCTTAAGGTATCAGACTACGTTCCAAACCATGATTTTAAAAAAGTGCATAAATGGATAGTCTTCATGATATTTAGTGTCACTTAGATTAGAATACATGTATAAAGTTGTTTTAAGGACATTATCCCAAAAAAGTTATTTAAATACAATATTTTGGCAAAAAATTAACTTAGAATAATCTTTTTTACAAATGTTCTCCTTTTGTAAAAAATGCTTCTATTGTATTAATATTTTGCCTGTATATAGCTCAGACCTCTGTACAGAGGCTC
>BMAV01025640.1:1830-12531 GCA_019973955.1 Trichonephila inaurata madagascariensis
TAATTTTTTAGTAGCCTTTTGATAATTAATTTTTTAAAAAAATAGTTATACTATTTTTAAAAAATTAGTTATGTCATTCCATTAAGAATAAGTTGCAGATATAAAAAAATTACAATTACAATATATTAATTTGTATTAGTCGAAAACATTACATTTTATAAGAAATTGCAAGTGTACGAACACTTTTGTGGCCCACTGTATATATTGACATGCGGTGTTTGCGGCTTTAAGTATGTAGGTCAAACATCAGGAACTATGAACCTAAGAATTAATTAACATAGATCAGACATTAGAAAAAATACATCAACAAAAAAATATAGGCAGGATAGAGATACAGCATTTTAATAAAAATGGTTTTGAAGGTGCTGTGTTGAATATTATTAAGATTGTTCCAAATAAAAGATAAAAAGATTATGGTATGAAAATGTTTACATCGGTGTTTATAACGCTATGTATCCTTACGGATTAAATGTAGTATGGAACAACAGAAATTTAATCTAGGCTTTGAAACAAAATGATAAGGAGTCTATATATAATGGTAGAAATAATGGTAATAAGACTAAAATGGTTGGAAAAGGTGGACGAAAAAGCGAGGAAATAGAGGAAGGGATACCATTAAAAAGGAATTAAATAAATTATTATAAGACTTTGAGAATAATTTCAGTGTTGGACAAATAAAGTATTTCTTATTTGGAATTAATAAAAAGGAAATAATAATAGTTTTAAATTTATTAAAAAGTATTGGATTAACAGATAATCACACGGATCACACTTGGTCATGGATGTATGCAAATATCTTGCTAATAAATTAAAAATAAAGATAGACTCTAAGGATGCTTATAATATAAAATATTGCCCTTTGCTATATATGAACAAATCATGTAATGGGATATATTTTTCTAAAATATTTAAGAATGGATTTATTTGGATTTATTATATGAATTTATTCCCCGTGAGAAATATGTCGATAAAGCGAGCGTTCAATTATAATAAAAAAATTGGTAGATCAGTTTTTAACTATAATAATATTAAGGAAGTGGTAGATCAAAAAGAATGTAGATGCAATGATTACAGGAAATACGTGGACGAATATCATGGACACGTAGTAACAGGCAACCTAGAAATAGTTCAAGATAAAAAATTAAGAGAAATTATGTGTAAAGGAACTGGTTATCGATTAACTATTTCGAAAAGTAATTTAAATGTAAGAAAACAGCTATCAGAAGATATTAACAAATTTATTCTCAATGTTGCAATAAAATATAATTTACTTATTCAGGCCTTTAAGGAGTATGGGAAATGGGACTACGTTCGGAACCGTGATTTTGCAAAAGCGCATAAATGGATAATTTTTATGATATTTAGTGTCATTTAGATTAGAACACATGTATAAATTATTTTAAGGACATTTTGACAAAAAAAAATATTTAAATACAATATTTTGGCAAAAAATTAACTTAGAATAATCTTTTTTTCAAAATGTTCTTCTTTTGAAAAACATGCTTCTATTATAATAATATTTTGCCTGTATATAACTTAGAAGTGGGTTTATCCATATTTTACGACAACAGAGGGGAGCAATTTTAAGAAAAAAACGCTGATAATTATTTCAATTGGTGGTAACTCTGAAAATAATGTGAATTTTTCAAAAATCATAGTTGGGCCTCTGTACAGAGGTTTCAGCTGTATACAGGCAAAATATTATTATAATAGAAGTATTTTTCACAAAAGGAGAACATTTTGAAAAAAAAAAGGTTATTCTGTTAATTTTTTGCCGAAATATTGTATTTAAATAATTTTTTTTGTCTAAATGACTTAAAATAATTTCATACTTGTATTCTAATCTAAGTGACATTAAATATCATGAAAATTATCCATTTATGCACTTTTTTAAAATCACGGTTCCGAACGTAGTCGGATACCTTAATTCAAACAATCAAAGAATTTTTGGAATCAGAATGGTGTCTTTCAGTTTCGAGGAGATCTATTGCTTTAGTTGTATGATTTCAGTGACTATAAATGAATCTATTTTTTCTGCTGCATTTTAAATCCTTTGAGGCATAACTAACCTTAGAGTGTTGTGGAAGCTTGGAGAGTAAAGTTCTGATCCAAGTATTGTCCTCTGACTTCATTACAATTGCGAGCTTTAAAGTATGACAAATATATATGTATATATATATATACACACACACAAACAATCAATCAATTCTCTATGAGGTAGTACAATATACTTGCGAGTAATACTTTGGTTGAATTTATTATTTTTTTATTTTCATAAAACTTAATTTTCGAAGTTATGAAGATAGTTTGGGCCATTCTCGCAAAAACTGTCTAAATATTGTTTGATTATTTCCCAATAATTTATCAAAGGATACTTAAATTTTATCTATCTGATATATAATTTAATAAATTAGGTACTTTCAACTTACAATAATTTTTGATTGCTATAAAAATAGCTCATCTACTTATTTAAGACTGCAATTGCGTCTTATTTATACTTACCGGATGAAAAACTAAACCAATATTGCAATTGTTATTTACTAGCTTTTAAATAGTTCTCATTTTTTTTATTTATTGTAATAATTTCTTGTATCACCTCGGATGGTAATACCTCAAGCAACACTCTGGGAGCAAAGTCAATGACAGTACACATGACGTCCTAAAAGATGGTTTTTCCATCTCTGTCAACCATTTACCACAGTTCGACTTCCAAACGCGGCATCCAATCACATCCCAGTTATATTCTATTTGTGGGAAATAAAATAATATTTGCAGTATAAAGTCGAATATTATACTACTGGTAAAGGGTATTGCACCTCTAAAACGAAGAGGAGTGTAACCGAAAGTGGTACATTATTCCCGTATTGTTGTGTCGTCATAGTGCCTTAAGTATATGTCCAAGGTAATCTTCTATCGTTCACGATTGCACCTCAAATCAGGATGTCGCTTTGTCGCGAGATAGAGTTTTCCTCAAATGCAGCCGGATTGACATTGCTCCACGTTGGCACCGCACTTGTACCCATGATTGCTATTGGACTAACAAAAGCATGACTTTCCTGAGTATACGACTCTAGGCCATTCCACTCCATCGTTCTCTCATGATGTTATAATCTGTCACTAATGCAAAAACTCTCTAGCGGGATCGCTGTAGCTTGTATGTGACTAAGTCGTCAATGTTCTTTGTTAAATCAGAGTGTTGATGTTCCTCTGGCCACACCGGTACTTATAGTTCTAATAATATTTACCATAGCCAGTGCTCCTTCGATGCGTCTAGGTGAGTGTCATCTCAGATTTGATTTATCGACCAAACTCGCGTTTTCTCAGTCCAATAACCCCGTTTTCGTAAAATCATCTGCCTTCAAGAACTTGTCTGTTGGTGGAGATCTAAGATTCTTTGTTATTTCACGTGTCCTTTGAGACAAAGAAAAATTTTTCACATTGGCTTTCCTGGCAGAAATAATGCTGCCCATTCTGTTTTGGCCATTATATCTTCTTAAAGATGTGGGGGAAATCTCTGCGTATTGCACATCGTTTACATTACTCGGTGAGGTACACTTACCCTGGAGTTTATATGGTCTTCTAATCTTTCCTTCTAGGTGTTGTTTCTACAATCTCCAGTAGTATTCTTTTGATTTAAGAAAAAGTTTAGGAAAAGCAATAATCAATTTAGTTTTCTCAAGAAAAAAAAAAAGGATTATTTTTGTTTTAATAGATTTTGCTTTTCAGACTACTAATACATTTTTTTGATTCAAAATTCTCAAGAATTTATACCTTTTTAGAAAATTTTCTTCGTTGTTAAAAAGGAAACTCAAAAGGATGAAAAAGCGTGTCATTAGTGAAATGACCCAAAAAGGGTTACTAAACATTTTGACAGACGATTCCCGGAACTTTTGATGATAAAGAAGGAAGCTATTTAATGTCTGAACATTTTACAGCTTGATGTATCCGTAATTATAATTCTTTTACCTCTTTTTATTCAGGCATGTTCGATGAGATTTTTTTCCAGACATTCTTATCCAAAATATTGTCATTTATTTCTCTTTCAATATGTTTATTATATTTTAAAAGAGAGTAAACTCTTAACACTTTATAAGAAAACGTAATCTTATACTTAACTAACGAACAAAATTTAAGTTGTTAAAATAATTACTAAACTGAACTCAGTGGCGCAACAGCCTATAAGGGCTAAGACCTGCTGTGCCCAACTCAGTTTACGAGGCCTTGGGCGTTGAGGTGCAAGAACAAATGTTCCAGTCAGGGGGCCAGTCAGAGGCGAAACCTTCATTGTTTAGTTCCGAAGCAACCTTGATACCATTCTATCGACCCACTGAAGGGATAAAGTGCTGAGTTGACCGTGCCTAGCCCGGGGTTTGAACCCTGGACTTGAGGCGTGGAAACGCGATATGCTACCACTGGGCTTCAATTAAAAAAAATTAGTAATTAAAAATAAACCCAATAAGGTTTTTAAAGAAAATTATCACACCAATATATTTCTTGCAATATTAAAAATTTAATAAGAAATTTAGCTTTTTGAGAAATTTGAAAATATTTTTTATGAAATCATAGAGTATCTTTAAACCTCTACATAAAAAAAAAAAATTAATTATACTGCAGCTAGTCAAAGCTGGACCTTATTCACAAGAAATATGGTTAAATTTATAGTTCAGTTGAATGATTTTCAAAGAATAATAACATACATGCATAAAGATTATAATGTTAGTTATGTTGACGAACGGTAAATACAATTTTTGTTAAGAACAATAATTTGTGCTGGAGTTGCTAAGATTTAATATTCCAGAGATTTAATCAAACCTAAACACAAGTGTTAGCACGTCATCATCATTTAGTAATAATCTCTTAAGTAATTATTTCTAGAATATATTTGATGAAATTATTTCCGGGAAACTTATTCTATTAAGAAGGATTTATCTTGTTAGTTTTCAATATTAATTTTCTTTATACAAGAGTTACATGTTTAATTGAGTTAGCATAACTGATTTATTAATATGAAAAATAATGAAACTTTTATTTTTTAGTGAATACATAGATAAAATGTTTGGGTTCATTAAATCTGGGTTTAAAAGTGAAAATGAAGCTAATAGTAAAATTGTAAAAATGTTAGTTACCTTTTTGTTTTGATTAAATAGCTCTGTGACGGGGCCTTATAGAGCCTTCTCACTAATCATCTTGGGGAATGTTTGGGGCCAGAATGGCATTATTTCAATCCAACCCTCTCAAGAAGAAACCGCGATAGGAAGATTAATTAATGGATATATATTGGAGCTTTAGCATTCGCGAGTTAGTTGAATAGAAGTCTGATAGAAGCCAGATAGTAGCCGGATTGTAGAATTGAAGTCGAATAGTAATAGAATGGAAAAATTATAGTAGAAGAATAGAATACAAGAAGAGACAGAAAGCTGAGAAGCTGATCGACGTGTGATATTGGTAAGAGATTGATCATAGAAGTGTAATTATAGACCGGACTTTAGCTTATTAAGGAACCTACGGTAGATAAAGATTCTGAGGTTAATTTCTCATAAAGATAATGATTAGGATTTCAGGCGCTATTTATTTAGAATTGATAAATACGTAGTATCACTCCTGATCATATGCCTCTAGTAAGACTTGTGTTAAGTTGATCAATATATATTTAGATATAATAAATTGGATTTATTATGGAGAATTTGGGTGATCATTCAATTATTCCTACAAATCTAGGTCACGTGGATGAGGAGATGATACCCCCGGGCCGAGGGGTATCAGAACTCTCATTTCTAAGAAGAATTCTACTCTTCCATTTACTAAAATGAATATTATAAAAGGTTGTGAGAAGGTATTATGATGGCCCAGTGGCGGATGGTAGCGTATCGCTCTTCCATACCACAGGTCTCAGGCTCTATCCTCAGGCTGGACAAGGTCGACCCAGCCTTTCATCCCGTCAGTGGGTCAATAAATGAGTACCAAGCTTACTTGGGAACTAAAGAGTAGGGGTTTCACTTCAGTCAGGCCACCTGATCGGGACATTTGCTCATGAATCTCAGCGCCCAAGGTCACGTATACTGAGCTGGGCAAAGTAGACCTTGGCCCTCATGGGCTTTTGGGCCACTGAGTTTAGTTTAGTTTAGAAGGTAATATGAATTATAACATTATTTTTTGCATGATTTGTGAGTAAATAAATAACTGCAATTTTTGAAGTGTTTTTAAGGGATTTTCTTAATATAAAGTTCATGTATTTTTGCAAATGGATTTCGTTCGTATTATATTAGTTATTTCAAACTTGCTAAGTTAAATAAGAGATAAAGTTTTTAATTTATAAATATCATAACTGAATTTTATAAAAGTTATATTCGTATATTTGTGTTTCATAAGTATTTAATTAAAAATTACAGCAGTGAGAATATATCATAGAAACTTAATGATAGGTGCATTAAAAAAAACTGTTCTTCAAAATGGAAATTTGTAGATTGTAGAATGATAGGAGCATTTTCCTAACTAGTAATAAATTTTTACTAGGAATTTTATATTCTTTTTTTTTTCGTATTTCCTTCTTCTGTAGTAATGAAAGAATTGCATTTAATTTGCATAATAATCAGACCATGAGTAGGTATGTATTTTTGAACAAATTCACATTAAAAAAATATTAAGTGAATAGCACTGTTTATTTATTTTCATTCAAAATATAATTAAAGGGAGGAAACCATAATCTATTAATATTCTTTTAAATAATCTGCTGTCATTCATAGCCATAGATTTATATTTCATTCTAAATAGTATTTTGAAGTAAATGCGCTACAGAAGTTGATATTGAATTTCGATTAATTTAAAATGCTCTTATGAGTAAAATTATAGAAAAGTTAGATTTATACCAGTTCCTCGAAAGTTGTCAAAAATACTTAATCCTTACTGAATACATAGATGGTATTCAAAGAATTCTTGGACACTATTTTTTTTTTGCTGCCAAATATTTTAAAAAAGAATTAATTTGCAGTTAAGTTTTTAAAATAGTTGTGGAAATGTTTAGAATTAGAATGCCCAAACTATGCCTTGCATCCTACGTCTAGCTCTTTGACCTTTAATATAGTTCATGGAAAATTTAAGCGAAAACTTTAAGTCTATAAATAAGCTAATTAAAAATTCTAGTAGATATTAGAATTCTGGCAAATGACAGTCAGCCCTCATGTTATGTAAAAACCTTTTAGAAATAAAGAACTTGGAATTATTATAAGACTAAAATCAATTTTTGGAACACATGCATCATCGTGCTTTGTATTTCTTTAATATAGATTCTTACAAAACTCTTAAAAACGTTTGATGAATTTAATTTGATCAGCTCATATTAAACGTCAGTTTACACGTTATAACTAAAATAACGATCGCATCTAGGTGTAAATAGCGCTATCAAAAGCTCAATATTTTTCTGGTTTTATTTTTTTTATTGAAAAGTATAGTTGTAATATCAATTATGAAAAATGTAAATGCAATTAAATTATCATTTATTATACATTTTTCCTCTTCTTGCAAATTCTGGCTTTTTAAATTGCTAAATAGTGAAAATATATATTTAGACATGAATAAATAGTAAAAATTTAATTTAATAAATGATTAAAGTTTATTCGACATTTTGGGGGTACAAATTGTATTTATAATAAATCATCATTGAAACGTGTCAAATTTCTTTATACTCTGTGGCTTTCGAATATCTCAGTTTCAATACTTGCGAGCTTATATAAAACATATTGGGCTATTCCTAACATAGAAAACCTGAGGAATTGGTTTCCGTCCAATTGATAAATTAAATACCCTCGCGTTATGCATATATTTTTTCAGAGGCTTTTCTTTTTTCTTTTCCTTAAAAAACACTACCAAAAAAAAATTGACACAATTCTTCAACAAACTTTACAAATATTATCTGAGTTATTTGTCCAAAAATATATGAAGAAATCCATTGTTAATCAGTTCAAATAGTAATATTTAAACTGCATAAAGTGTGTACCTGAGTATATACTTCATAAAAAAAAGATGGGAAGCAAATAATTAATTTGAAAAAAAAAAAAAAAAAAAAGGATTTGAACAATAATTACATTTAAGTTTGTTCAAATGGGTTTTCTCTCTCTCTCTCCTTACGTTCCTTTTTTTCTTAAATATTTTAGATTTAAAACTATAAAGTTAATAAAAACTCTATTAAGACTATTTGATAGCACTTTCAATAACTACAGAATTTTTAAAGATCGAAACTGGAAATTCTGAAAACACTATGATAACTATTTGACGATGTTTTCAGAAAATTCCTCAAATTGTTATATAGAAAGGCAGAAATTGTTTAGAAAACAATTTACTTAAGAATAGAGAATTTATTTAGAAGAATAAAATTTATTTCAAACCAGCATTATTTATTTTTAAATTTGGTATCATCTGATTCGACTAATCGAACAGATTCGATGGTCGATATTCTCAGATCTTGATATTCAACACAGCATGAAGTCTCGTCTATCTTCCAAAGAAAAAATACTGCCTCTATTTTCTATCTAAGAATATAATCTTTTTTTTCAGACGATATCTCTCACGTATGTATATATGTGGTTCCTATCTCTGGTTGCATATGGAGTGAAAATAATAAAATAAAACAGGCATCATTGACCTGTTTTATCGTCCGTAATAACGGTCGCAGGGGAAGAACAAAAAATAGAAGCCAAGAAAAAGAAAAGAAATTCCAGACGAAAAATTCTTCTGGTACATTGTAATGAATGTTACATAATTACTAAGGCACAAACTGCCGCCATTATATAGAGATTTACGTTCCAACTTGTTTACTCGAACTTAATGTGTGAAAGAAAGTGGAAAAATGCTACCATCGGTTGCTTTTTTTCTTCCCTACGTGAAAGCACCACATTTCTACTTCAACTTCGAGTTAATGGAGTCCAGGATTGAATATTATTTCGGAATGAGGGTAGAAAAAAATTGCACGTTATGTGACTTGCGGGCACATTTATTTTAAACTCTCTTTCTTTTGCACTCTTTCCTTCCTTACTAGCATTAACCCTAATACCTCTTTCTTAAATTATCTCACACTTCTTAAACGGAAATAAAGGCCTAAGTTGCAATTAAATGTTGCTGGAACAGTGTAAATTTGCACGGAATAAATCAGAATCATGTTTTTCAGGTTGATGTTTTAGATTCTTTCCTTCTTTTTGCTTTTGGTTTCTTCATGAAGATTAATTCCAACGTTTCCCATTGCTCATGTTATTCGATTTAAGGTAATGTGTGTGGCTGCAACAAACAAGAAGAAACGGGAAAGGTGTTAGACTGAATTAAGAACAAATTACTGCTCTTAATTTTTGTAAAAGCACTTTATTTGTAGTGAAGAAGAGGGTAAGAATAATAAAAAGGCATGTCGCTTTTAAAAATGTTTTGTAAAATTACTATAGAGAAAATAGTTTGCATGTTGTTTTGTTACAAAATTCTCGCTCTTGAAAAATATTATAATTGCTTTTTTTTCACTCATTCTCAGAAATGTCTTGTATCTTCAAGAAGAGTATAGTTCTTTTTTATTATAAAGATAATTTGTAACTTTTAATATACTTTTTTTCTTTTTAAATTTGTCACAATCTCATTATAATAAATTGGCTTAATTGAACATTGTTTACTTTGGTCTAATTATAAAACTGCATTAGACTTATTTTAAATTAGAATTAAAAAGTTAGAATTTTTAAATGTTTTTAGCAAGATATTTAGACACTATGTGAAAGGAAACTGCTGAATTGGGGTGAACGTGGTAATTAATATTTTACTTATTCCATCCACATAAAATATTGAAAGGTACTTTTGTTTTATAATTATTTATAAGTTTATAAGTTTAAATGATTAACTTAATAATTAAAATTTTCTAATATGGTTACTAATCTCAGTAAATATATAAACTTTTGCATCTAATAAAAGAATGTATTTACTGAAAAATAAAATTGAAATATTTTTGCAGTTAAATTTACAAACTTTTTGCACATATATAATCAATAAAGAATAAAAACTTCCTGATTCATATGATACAAAGATAGATTTCATGATAGAAAAGAATAAATATTTATAGAGATATTAATCGTCATTAAAAAAGAATTAAAGAATAAATGGAGTATTCTGAAATTGTTATAATATAGAAAAATAATTCTTTCTCAAAACTGATAGACTTAATTTTTTTCGGTTTGCATCATGTCCAGATGAAATCATACTGTTAATGCTGAGCTAAATTTTTGTTGGCAATTATAAACAATTAAAGCAATTACAGCAGCGTTTCTCAAACTGTGGGGCGCTCCCCCCTTGGGGGGCGTGATAACTGTACGAGGAGAGCGCGAGCCTATTGAAAAGTTGAAAACAAAAGATTATTCAAAAAATTATTAATTTACTGAAAGTAAACCAAATGCTTTCTGATATAATAAAATATAAAAAAATACACATTTACACAGATACACTTATAAATGTATCAGTACTGTGCAAAATGTATTTTATTATTAAATTAACAATACTAAGTTAAGAACAAGTGGATAATTACCAGTGCCCCATGGGCTTGTATTAACACTTATCCTGATAATTTGTACGGATGATAATTAATTCCTTTACTGCCGATTAAAAGTTAGGCGATTCGCTCCCCAATGCCACCGTTTACCACGTAGTTGTGCATAATTTGATGTTTTTTTCGGGGGGGGGGAG
>BMAV01025640.1:30049-51254 GCA_019973955.1 Trichonephila inaurata madagascariensis
CAGAGTAAATATGAATAAAATAATAGTAAGTAATTTCTAATCTAATATTAGACTATGGAGATAACTATAACAAAATATTTGTTTATAGTAAAAAGCTATTATCAATCTCATAATTTTAATCCTAACTATTTTGAATAGCTTTATTTATATAACTATTAATAAAATATATTGGGTATTTCTGATTTAAGCAATATTTAGTAAAATGTGTATAGTTATTTATAATGTCTGATTTTTTTGACACAAGAAATTTATTACGTTGTATATAATTAATAACCATATTTCTGAATATAGAAACATGTACATTACTCTCCCAATGAGGAACTTTTATAATATTGAAATTAAATACTTCTCTTTTATCATAAATATTAGAAACTATTACATTTTCATATAATTTGACATGTATGTCAAGAAAATTTGCTTCATTGTTGTTATTATTTGTCTGTATTAAATTAAGATATTGTGGATAAAAATTAATGTTAGGTATAAAATTGGCTTGTTTGCCAAAGATGATTATATCATCTATATAACGATAAATATAAAATTTAGAATTATTAATGTAACTACTTTCAAAAAAATGTAAGTATAAATTGGCAAGACAGTTGCTCGCAGGGCCACCTTGTGGCAATCCTTTAATCTGCTGATAATAGTTACCTTTATGATATATATAGTTCTCTTTAAGTACAAACCTAAGTAGTGAACCAAATCTATCATAATTAACATTATTAAATAAATTGTCTTTATGTAAATTTACAAGTATATTAATCAAATCATCAATATTAATAGAGTTAAAGAGATCTTCAAAATCTAAACTATAGACTGAATAAATTTTTTTATCTTTCATTTTCTCAACAAGTGATTTGCTATTTTTAAGAATGGCTGTGGAATTAAGGTTATTTATTGTTTCATGCAATATTTCATGGAGAATTTTGCCTGTTTTGCTGATATATGTATTAAAACCATTTGTAACTGTCCTAAATTTAACTGGGTCTTTATGAAATTTGGGAGTTAGAAATATATGTGGAAATTTAAAATTATTATTAATTTGAATTTTTAACTTTTTATGAAAAGCTAAGATACGATATATATATATATATATATATATATATATATATATATTTATAGAGCGACAGTTTTATTTAATTACCTTTAAAATTTTTAAAATATTTTTTTTCAAAATATTCTTTCAAAATGACAACTTCCGATTAACCTTTTAAAAAAAAACTCGTGTGCGGTTTTTTACCTTACTTTTCTGGGGCAATATGAAAACTGTAATTAAAAAATCGCAAGACATAAACTTTCTATGCGTGGAAATTCAGTATGGGAAAATTCGATTACATCATTTTTTCTCCCAAATTATATATATCTGTTTTTAATAGAACTGTCAGTGAATTTTTTTCTTCTTGTTAAATGTATCTAAAGCTCTTGGCAATCGGAACAATGAAAATGAAATAATCCATGAATTAAATGCTGTCGACGAAAATTAAGGAAACTTATCGACAGTTAAAACTGTCTGAGAAAAGTAATTTCGACTTATTTTTCGAATAATTAATTACTCATGTGTTCTTCTAGGAACATCAAAAATAAACAATATAAGAGCTCAAACTCATGTTTTAATTTTCAAAAAGCTGCAATTCGTGAAAAAAAGAAATCACGGGTTGTTGAAAAAATTTTAGGAAACGATAAAATGAAGTAAGGCAAAAATTCGGTTTCGAAATAGCTGTGAAATTCCATTTCGCTTAGGGACTTCATTTATTATATCAATATATGATAAAATATAACTTAATCTATAAACAGTTCTTCTATAAAATTTGTTGAAAAGGCTAGAAGGATTCTGTGAAACTGAAAGAATTGTGTATAATTTAAGATTTTTAATTCAATTTTAGATCTACTGGTTTACCACATAATTATGTATAGTAAACTCTTAGAAAAATAAATATTTGCACACATTCAAATATAATAAGGAAGAAAAAGAACATTTTTAATATGAATCAATACAAAAATTGCGATAATTTAATGTTAAAAAGTACTAAATATTTAAAAAGAAAACAAATAAAATTTAATTTATAAAAACGACGAGGGAAAAATCAAAACTTTTAATTATTTTAATTTATTAAACTATAAGAAATTCCGATTTTACTAAAATTCGTATATTACATTTTTACAATGTTTTTGGTATCTTATTTATTTCATTCGCGGTACTGTTACATCACTTTACAAATGCTAACACGCATTCATTGGCTTAAGACTCAATCCTATACCACAATAAACTAAATATAACCAATACATTCAAGGACAACTTCGGAAATTAAGTATTTGTTGCGAGGATTTCAAATTGGTGCCCTCAGCACGTAATTTTCGCCAAGGCCAGTATAACACATAACTCACTTTCTAACATTAAGATAGTTTGGATAACTCTCCAGCTTTGCTAGTGGAAAGCGTAATTACAGTTCAGAATAAAGTTCACGTCTAAAGCAATATTTCCCCACCGAATTTCAGAGAGAAATATAAATAAATTAAAACAGAGGTAGATGTGGTAATATCTTTTTCGGAAAGGGAAAAATTGACTGCTGTTTGATTGAATGAATTCTACATTAAAACAAAATTTTAAGTTATTGCTCAAGAACCGTGTTGTAGCGTTTATGGAAAATATAATACTATTTTTGAAATTTTTAATGTTTTGCATGTAGTCACATAAAATATTTTCATATGCTATAATATTATAAACCAATTATATTGAAGTGAAAATCTGATTAAGTGTATTTAAAACTCACGTTGAGTTAAGTTTTTATGATCGAAAGATCAGTATAAGCTAGAGTTTGGGAAAATAAGCTTCGTTAAACTTATTTGGAGACAAAAGTTTTTTTTTCTGTCAAAGATATATTTAATTACATTTTGCAATGATTTTTTCAAAAATTTTCTTTGAAAATTACAAATAAACTATTAACTTTTTTAAAAAAATTGTATCAAATTAGTTTTTTTATTTAAGAGTTTCTAATTCTGTATGTGATAGTAAACAACAGATAAATAATTTTACAAGGATATCCAGAGTATGAAGTACTTTTCGAATTTTAGAAAGACAAGTACATCAAGAAACTCTAACATTTATAGACACTGAAATTTTGTTTGTTCTGGTATAAAAGAGAAAAAAAAATTGGTTATCGATAGTCTCAGTATCTGAGTTGGAATGACAAGTATCAATAACACAAATCTTGATAGCTGGAATGACAGTAAATGCACCATATCAAATTTACTAAATGGATATGCATTCAAGAAAATAATAATTTTTTTGATACAGTTAAAATAAGTGTGCGGAAGTTTAACAGAAAAAGGTTTTGAAAGGGATTTTACAGTACAACATAATTATTCGATTTCAAGTACATGTAATTTTTATTAAAATAAACTCCCTCCGACCCAAATGATTTGCTACATTTGAATACTTTTGTACGAACATTGATATTGGTGATTTTATGATTTTATTAAAAAAAATTTCTGTGGTTTCAGGATGCTATACTATTAATAATCTACATTTTTATTTACCAAACATTATCTTCTTCTCTATTTAAGTCAGTAACAAATATATCGAAAATTCCGGGCTTACAACACATTCTTATAATTCAAGTCCCATCTGTAAGGACTCTTCCACCAGTAATTGCACAAATCTTCTAGATAATGAAACCTGAATTCATTAGGAAGAGAATGATCCTTCTGGTATACTGGTGGAAATCTTTGAAAAATCTTTAAGCAAAATCAAAATCATCAGTACCAATGGTATTATAAAGGTATTCAAATTTAGCAACTAATTTGGGATGGATGGAGTATATCCTATTAAAATAACATACTCCGTTTTAAATTCATTAATGGCCATGCTCATTTTTTAAGGTATCCGACTACCCTAAAATAATAATTTTTTTTAAAAAAAATGACCAATTCTTTTATGATTTTATTTTATAAGCCATCCTATTAGCTTTATAAAAATACCAAGTTTTTTACTTTTTCCATTTACTAGAACAAAAACTACAAGTGTTTTAGTAAAAGCAGATACCATAACCTTACATAAGCTGTCAAACTTTAAAATGCGTTTTAATCGAAATGTGTCTTTTTCGAAAAGCTCAATAGGGGACAGCGATTACTCAAAACGTTTTTAAAAGAATTAGCTGAAATTTTTTGTGTATGTTCTGTATAAAAGTAAAAGTGTTTTAACCTTCAGATTTATCTATCACTGTTTTATTACAAAATTTACAGTCCTTTATGTGTATTGAATCACTGTTTTTTTAAGCAATTTCATATAATAACTAAGATAAAGTGCTCTAAATTTGGTAAAAATTAAAATATCTCTTACCCTGAAGGTCATTTCAAAAAGGAACAGCAAGGTGATGCATCAAAATTGAAATATTGAGAATTTGTTCATTTACTATTTGTACAGAGCGAGCCCCGTTTATGTAATTTTTTGTCAATTTTTACCCATTTTTTCCCATTTCAGTAGTAATAATTTATTTTTCTCTTCTTAATTTCAGCCTTTTTTTTCTTAAAATGTACTAAATACATCTAAAAAACACAATAAAATCTCCATAGTTTCCTTTTTTTTTTAAAAAAAAGTTGTCGCAAGTAGTCGGATACCTTTAAACAACTAAAATATCTGAAATATTAATAAATTACTCTAAGAGAATAAATTAATTTGTGTATTGATGTTCAGCATCAACAGAGTTTTAATTCTGGTGAAAAAAAATTGTTTTTAAAACATTTGAAATTCCAAGAAGGATAACGGTAAATTAAACCAAAATTATACAGCGCTACGTATATATATAGCACACATGTTTGTGTCTCTTGTCTTCTTTTTCTATCTATCTATATATCTACAGATAGAAAGACAAGAGACAAAACTGTCAAACTCTTCTGGAATTGATTTCATCATCAAAGTAATCAGATGGACCTTCATTTTGATAGTTGTTTTCAAGAAAATTCCAAGTCTGCCAAATTTCTTTCCAAGCCTGAAGTCTAACATGACCATTACTGCGTCTACTCATAACGGGCAATTTATCATACACCTTCGTTGTCTGTCTAGAAGGGAAAGGAGCGATAATTAAATGCTGTCAGCGTATTTTATGACGGGAACATGGCTTTACCGTTCCCCGAAATGTCATTTGGCTATCCAGTCGACTTGAAGGGTGTGGGCCACTTTGGAGCTTATCACGTCGATGGGGAGATCGGTGTCGTAGAGCAAGGGAGCTTGCAGAAAAATTCCTGCCGTCCCGATAACGCAAGCTGCTGTGAACATCCACAGGAAGAGACGATCAAGGACCATGGCTACATACTTCCATTCGTCTTTCACCTGTCAAAAGAATGAAGAAGGTTAGGAGGTGTGTAATTAAGCAAAATGGTGGATTCATTGGGGATTGAGTTTTTGATTAATTACATGCTGTATATAAGCTCTCTGCTTTAAATTAAACCTCTTACCAACAATAAGGTTCCCTTGAATCATATTAATATGTTCAAAATATCTATAATTCAACGAGTCTGAACATTTTGCAAAAGCTTAATTCAATTTAAGGTATCCGACTACGTTCGGAACCCTGATTTTAAAAAAAGCGCATAAATGGATAATTTTCATGATATTTAGTGTCACTTAGATTAGAATACATTTATACAATTGTTTTAAGGACATTATGACAAAAAAATTATTTAAATACAATATTTTGGCAAAAAATTAACTTAGAATAACCTTTTTTCCAAATGTTCTCCTTTTGTAAAAAATGCTTCTATTGTATTAATATTTTGCCTGTATATAGCTCAGACCTCTGTACAGAGGCTCAACTATGTTTTTTGAAAAATTCAAATTATTTTCAGAGTTACAACCATTTGAAATAGTTATCGGCGTATTTTCTTAAAATTTCTCCCTTCTGTTTTCGTAAAACATGGATAAACCGACTTCCGAGTTATGCATTTCAAAAATTCTAGTTGAGCCTCTGTAGAGAGGTCTGAGCTGAATACAGGCAAAATATTAATACAATAGAAGCATTTTTTACAAAAGGAGAACATTTGGAAAAAAGGTTATTCTAAGTTAATTTTTTGCCAAAATATTGCATTTAAATAATTTTTTTCGTCATAATGTCCTTAAAACAATTATATTCATGTATTCTAATCTAAGTGACATTAAATATCATAAATATTATCCATTTCCGCGCTTTTGCAATATCACGGTTCCAAACGTAGTCGGATACCTTAACTAAATACAATTCAATCATATCAATTTTCAGCTTTTTTTTTTACAAATATAGTTCCCTTAAAATTATTTCTTCCAAATACCATATATTGTTACTTGTAATCCCAATTGATTAATAAAAGTACTTAAAAATGGTGTTAAAGTTAAATAAACGATTATTAACTTTTTTTTCGAAAATCAGTAAGCCATTGAAATATCCAGGTGGTTTTAATTAACAGAATCATCAAATAATTGACGAGTAATAAAAATGATTGAATAACATTGATAGCAAACATAAAGGTAACTGAATTGAGATGTCGAACACTTAAAATGTCTAAGAATTACATAAGAAATAAGCATTGTGTAGTAGAATTATATGATAAATATCATTTGTTAAAAATAGTATAGAAATCAATGAATTAGTTAAAATTAGAATAATTTAGAAGTCAATCAATGAGTCTTTAAAATTATGCCAAATGAAACAACAAATGTTTTTATTAAGAGTTAGATATAATTTAGCTTTACCTTAAACTTTGGGCAAGATAATGGAATTAAATAATACACAATTTTACTTATAGTACGAATTCTAAAAAATATAAAGGAATATGCTATTTAAAATAGTTAGGTATTTCTAAATTGAAAGATTATATATAGCTAAAGGGTGAAGGGGGAAGTCTTATGCTTGAAAACATAAAAATATTACACTTTCACATTAGAATTTGATTTTTACAAATACCTCAGAATATTTTATATAATTGATACCTAAAAAAACTATATATATTTAATTAAAAATACTTAAAAAAGAACTCTTTCATAACATAAATGGATAAAAAACTATTTGAATGATTTTCTAATACATTAAATTTTATTTTCAATACATTTTTTTTGAAAAAAGTAGAGTGTTGTGAGGCTATAATTTTGGGCTGGTATTGAATGTCATAATTACGGAAATAACATATTTATAATAATATTATAATTAATAGGTTTTATATATTACCATCACTTTTCAAGTTTTTATTTTTGCGTCACCCATATTCAACTAAAGAAGAGGTTAAAAATAATAAATCGTCATGCAAAGAATTTTTAATACTGAAAGCAATGCAAAAAAGATAAAAAGTAATGTAATTTATTTCACTTAGCATCAAAAATCTATACAAACCAAGCGAAATACGAACAAAAAAAAAAATATAAAATATTTCTTTACAGAATGTTAAAAAAAATTTCCGCACGATAATGGTTAATTTTAGTATTCTTAAATAAAGCAGATATTTATTAAAGGAAATACTTTACAAGAGAGACAGAGATAGATATATAGACGTAATTTTACAAAGTGAAGTAAAATTTCAAATTATTTTATTCATAATTAAATTATTGTTTATTGCTCATTCAATTTCCTCATCTTAATCAAGAAAACTTTCACCACATTACATCTGTTTTTCTATCAGAGAGAGAGAGAGAGAGAGAGACAGACAGACAGAGAATTATATTGTTTTACTGTAAGCTATAGCTTTGGAAAATCACTCCGTGGTATGTAATGCGATGTAATTAAATTCCTCATACAGATCAATATCCGTCTAGTTGTGTTTTGATATAGTTATTATCCAATGAAATATGAAATCTTTTCATCAACTGGGACATAATTTTTGTGGCTGTAGAGATACATATGTTCCTTTGTATTGCGCTATGAACTATTTTTTCATGGTTAGTATGTTTAGTGCATATGATGGAATCCTCTATTACATTGGGTAGGAAAAGAACAGCAAAGTTTGGATGCATAAGTGCTTCTACACGTAATGCTTGCAATGTAATTAAATTCTATAGTGTCACACAAAAATGCTCAGTTTTTATGAGATAATTTTATCAAATATGGTAAATTGTCTTTAAGTGTATGTCACATAAGCAGATAGCATGATTAAATCAGTGCTTCTATATCTTTTAGTATTAAGAAAATATATGCATCTTTCAATATATATCACTTTTAATTCGGTCCATTTCAATAATTTTTATTTGGAAATCTCCTTTTTTCTTTTGAAAAGTTTTTGCTGCTGATGTAGTGAATATGTCAACAATTTCAGCCAAATAGTGAAATTACGACAAACTCAATTTTGAAAGCACTGTAACTGCACAATTTTCTTAGGTTTTACAAAACACAAGAAAAAAAATACACTTATTTATAATATTAAATGAATTAATTAAAACATATTTATATTGTACAGATTTAACCCATTTAAGAGAATTATATTTTACTTTTGTATTTTAACACAATGTATTCCTCATTTTGGTTATAGTAATATAATTTAAAATATTCTCTTAGAATGTAAATATTACTTTTTAAGTGAATAGTGTATTGAGTTCTTGACCATTTCTTATATCTATTTTTTTCTTTTTTGAATAGGGAGACAATGCATTTTGGTAGTGGAATATTACTGTGATCAGTCTGGTTATTTAAGTTGAATGTGCAACACATAAAATGAAACTCCTTTCTTTGCATAACTAATTAAATCACATAACATTAATCACCTGGTTTTAGAGGCATTTAAAGTGTTAAAGCCCGCGTAAACAACTATTTTGGCATGTTGGGACCAACGTATGGCGATCTGTCATGCGATATAGTACAAGTACTATCAGTTGGGGAAATAACTTTGTAAATTGTAAACACATAATGACAACGCATAATGTTACTGCAGCAAAGTTCTCCCTCAATTTTGATGTTTATTGCTAAGAGTTAAGTTTGTTCTATGAATATCATGTGTGTGTGTGTGAGAAGTCACGTATTAATTAAATTAATTGATTTTAAGTTAAAAAAGATTTGGATTCTAAAATAGTTTCATTACAATCTACTTTATTAATGACCAAAACAAAGATTCCATTTTATTGGACATTTCTTTTCATATTTCATATTCGATTCATTTTGTACATACGTGTATATAAGTTTTACCATGCAGCCGGTTTATTTTTCATATTTTAAGCGCTAAAATAACAACGCAGCTAATTTTTAATTTTTATTGAAAGAAAAAAATATGGTTTTTCTTCCTCTATCTACACCATGAATAATAAAAAATTCAAAACACATTACCATATTTCAATAACTTTTTTTTGTTGTACAATAATCTGAATAAAATGACTGAAAAAATTGTTTTGTTGAAAATTCTTGCACTTTTTATCCTAATATAAAAATCTACGCCTAAGCAATGAATGTTCTTCAATAAATAATCTGGGATTTGAAATAAAACTTTTGAAAGTAAGAATTCAATTTTTGTTTTATTATATCATTTGAAGAAAGAGATAAAGATAAGAAGCAATATTATGTTCTTTTTTTATAGCCTGTATTGCAATCATATTAAATGAGCTGCTATTTAAGAAATAACGATATCAACACCTTATCTTTATGACTCAAAAATAAAAATAAATCTACGGAATCATTAGAAGAAAAAAAAAAATACGATGACTAGTCTGATTTTTTTAAAAATTTGATTTTTTATGGTTTTATAAGAAAAAAAACTTTTTGAGATATTTCACATGGCTTTGATAACTAAAATTTATATTCATTACTGATAATAAAAACACCGTAGAAATGAAATGCATGTAGAAATTTGTGTTTTGAACTATGCAAAAACAGATTCATTTGTGGGTTTTGGAGCTTTTATCCATTGAATTCGCTGCATACTTAATGAATGCAATGTTTTATCATAAAATATTCGAACAACCTTTTAAATGTTAAATTTTAAAACTGAAAATGAAATATCTTAGAGTAAAATTTCAAAGGAGGGGCAATGCAAGATAAAAAAAGGAATATCATTAAAGCTTCAAATTTTTTCCAGCAAGAGCTTGCTGTAAAGAATAAACTCTTTTGGATAATGAGTGAAATATAATGAATATACTGATGTCCAAAATAAAGAGAGTTTTTAGATTTTGTCGATTATCTCTAGAGCTACTGGACGGATTTTGATATGTATATAGGACTGATAGAATGCAAAAATATAATCACTCAACACAAAATACACACGCGTTATCGTAAGTAACATTAATTGAAGTGAGAAGGTATGAAACAGCAGTTACAGAATATGACAAAAAAAAGAACAATCGGCGGGGGCCCCCCCGGTCCCTCCCTTCAGATAAGCATATGCTGGAAATAAGGGAATTTTTGAGTTTCTTTGGAAATTAATACCACTCTTTTTCTGCAACTCTGTTTTCAGGACTTAGTTGGTTCTTGGAGGGGGTTTGCGAGTTGTAATAGCCCTCTCCAGGCATGCTCTATATCAGTGATTCCCAAAGTGGTCTATATAGACCCCCAGGGGTCTATGACGCTAATGGGTTTAATGACGCTAATTTGCAGTTACAAGGTGACAGCATACAATTTTATCAAAACAAGGGCCACATTTCAGCCGTTCTTGCCAGAATTAAGCTAAAAGAGAATAATTTTGGACGTCACAAATTTTCCCAGTTTTTCAATTGCCACAGACAATATGCCAGGAAAAAGACGTTTTAACCTACGTTCAACATTTAAGTGCCATTTTTTTAGATTTTGAAACTAGGTTTGAGAATGTTTTGACTATCATAATACCACATTAGGAATTGAATTCATATGGCTACTTTAAAAAAAAGATGTCAGATTACAAGAACTAGGCACTAGGAATAGGCACTAACGAAGATCTTAAAGTAAAGTTTAATTAAAAAGTTAATTAATTAACATGTGTTTTCTTAAGTTTTAAACACTATATTTTACTACAGTTAAAAATCTAAATCTTTTAAAGAAAATAGCTTTGTACCTGCTGTCAAAGACGCATTTAAATTGATGAATTTGCAAAAAATTAATATTAGGTAAGTAGGGGTCTATCCCGAATCGAAAAACCTGTCAAGGGGTCTATGCGGCAAAAACGTTTGGGAACCTCTGCTCTATACGGTTGAGGCCTGGAGATCAAACTAACCAATCCATTCGGCTAATATCCTCGCTTTCCAGGAATTCATCAGCCAGATGAGCTTTATGTGCTTCGCATTGTTATCCATTAGAATAAAATCAGGGCCAACTGCACCCGCAAAAAGGTGAACATTGGGCTCCAAGAGCTCATCCCTATGCTTCACAGCAGTCACAGTGCCTCTTGCAAAGACATAGAGGTGTGTGCAGCCGTCCAACATGATGCCTGCCCTGACCATCAAGCCTCCTCTATCGGAATAGTCCATTTCTCGGATATTGGAGGGAAGTTAGTGGGTCCCTGGTTCTCTCCATATATTCTCGCAGTACTTTCATATGGGGAAACCTCATCCGTATAGAGCAGGGATACTCAACCTTTTTTTCTGCTGGGCCGCATATATATGTCAGTCAGTAGCGCACACAGGAATTTTTCAAGGGGTGTCCGGGGTTGAAAGTTCATCATTCTTGTATCATTCTATTTTTGATTTTGTCGATTTTCTGGAACAAAACACAGTAAAAAACTAATTATTGAATAAATAATTAGCATTAATTAATAAAATTAAGCATTCATAACAAATATTTAATTAAATTTTACGTATTATATACTTAGAATTATAATCAATCGGAAAAAAATCAAGGGCTTTGGAGGGTCCGGATTTTATTTTGATTCATTTCAATAAATTAATATGTTTTAAATCTTTTATTTTTGAAGTTTTGATATACTCGCGATTCCCTGGTAGAATTATCGTGCCCCCTACAGGGAGCATGCCACACAGTTTGAAAAAAGCTGCCCTAGAAGTTTTTAAATAAAATATTTTAATCCTTGGTAAGTACTTTTATTTTTATATCAGCTGAACAGTATTTAAATTCAAATAATCTGAAATTTTAACCATTTAAATATCTTATTTAACTATTTAACATTATATTTTTTATAATGCGATTACTATCACAAACTTAGGAATTGGAAAAAATATTATTTAAAAAAAACATTTACAATGTTCAAGAGAAAATAATTTGAAATATTTTCTTAAATTTTATCTAAATTCTTTTTTCTTTCAAAACGGCATCGAAAGTTCAAAACAAACAATAGTTCTTCTGAAAATAGATTTGTCTATCCAAAATATGATAGTATTCAAAAATTAAATTATCAAAGATATAATCAAAACTACTCAATACATCTGATTTAAAACTCTGAAAAAAAATATCGATCGGAACGAAGAAATTAGAATATATTTTGGAACTATAGTTTCAAATAAATGGCTTAAAATTATTCATGTAAAAAACTTTCAGTCACCGAGTTAATTCTTTTAATATAAGTAGTTCGAAGATAAGAAAGCAAATAATAATTCTTCCAGAAATTGATTCATCCATGTGAAAGCACAACGATTTGCCAAAATTCTTTATAGAAGACACCCGAAAAGTCAATTAACCCCAAAAAAGTGTAATCAATATTTCGGAGCTTATTTAATCTTGAACTAAAAATAATGCTTAATTGGAACCAAAAAAAAAAAAAAAAAGCAGCAATACGTTTGTGACCATTCTCAAATATATAGCTTAAATGTTATCTATGTAAAAAAATTCTACCACTACGTTCATCGTATCCTCTTTTGAGTGAAAGAGGAAGGAAAAAGAAAGATAGTGAGAGTAGGGAGGAGAGGATTTCTGTTTAGAAAGGGTGTGATACAGAGGATTCCCTACAATGGGCTATTGCGCTTTGGATCCTGTCCAGAACTTGGGAGCTATCTTTCGTGAGGCAGCTATCTGTTTTAGTTTTGTTTTCGAACTCATGCCGTAGAATGAGGATTTTAGATTACAAATCAAGCGTAAATTCTCTGACGACAACAGATATGAATTTATCATGCCTTGAAAATATTCAACAAAATGAAAAAGAGAATCTTGAGAATGGCTAAACACTTATAAAAAAAGGAACGATTACAAAAATGGGAATCGTCTGTAAATTAACTTATGCAAGAAATGAAATGAAATGCTTTTTTAACTTATTGGTTAAATCGTTTGGATGATTCTGTTTCCAATGGGCTGTGATTTATTTCGATTATAAGTATGCCAGGATTAGTAAATTAGTTTAATATTTTATGATAAAGTTATGAGGAAATCTATTATGTTTTATTTTCAAAAATTCTCTGAACCATCTATATTGCACACAAACTTTTTTCTAAAAATTAGAATTATTATACAGACATATTTATGCCTCTACCAATTTATAAAATAAATAGTTTTATTGGTAAACAATACATTTCTTTTAACTCTAAATAAAAGGGATTATTCAAGTCATTGTTTTCGAATAGATCTTGTAATCTTAGAGAAATTATTGCGTTAAGAGTACTTATTCTTAGCACTTTTATGTTCTGATGGAAATGACACAAATAAGTGAATTAAAGTGTTGGAGGAGTGATACATATTTAATATATTTGGAAAAAGTTTTGAGGAACGATATATATTTAATATGTTTTTTTAAAAAATGAATAAGATTTTTGTTAGAGATTTGCTGGATATATACGAAAACAAAACTAAAATATAAAGTCTGGCACATGGTGATGCAAAATTAATAATAACTAATTTTGCATAAACTATTGAAGAAAACTTTCAAAAGAAAAAAAGTTAAAAAGTTCAGATAATATTGTTTAATTTTAGAAGTTCAAAAAACTTTTTATCAAACAGTTGTATCTTAAAAATGAATATCTGAAAATGGAACAAGGAAATTTATTTATATCAACATCGTTGCATAGCACAAAAACGAAATTACCGCATTTAGTCGAATCTAAGCAGTACTTTTTTCAAGTATTAACGCTACTGAAAATCAGGTGCAGCTAAGAATCGAAGGAAAAAAGTATTCGTTGGACTGGGCAATTAGAGCAATTACAGGTTCATATATGAATTTAAAAGTTTACAATACGGGTAGAATAATTAATTATTGACTTCTTATTAGTTATCATTTTATATTTCTTTTATCTTCGTAAAATTGGATATATCTTGGTAAACCATTTTATACTATTTTTCAATTTTCACAAAACCTTATTGAGAATTAGGGGTGCGGCTTAGAATCAATGGTGGCTTAAAAATAAATAAATAAGGTAAATTCTAATTTATATTACAATATTTTTCATTCAGTATTGTAAATATTATTTCAACTCTTTAATATATTGAGCTTTCCCAAATGGATTCCTCTGAATACAAATATGATCAACTTTTTACTTTTCTTTCGTCTTATAACTTTTGAAGATATGAGACGGTAGTATTATATAATTACTGCATATAAAATTTATTTATAGTTTTGTAAAACCATTAATGACATGCAAAATTTAGATTTAATCTGATACTAGTTTAAAAAATGCAAATTAAAATATTTTCTATTTGAATTTACATTAAAAATTGTGAATTAAAATCATTTCTCAAAACAATTTCAGTTAGAATTGTTGGTTATACATTATTTCTTAGAACTAAAACATTGATTTGAAGATTCATGTTGTTTTTCAGTCAACAATTGCACAACTTATCAAACCAATTGGATATAGATATGCGTGAGATAAATCTATTTTAATACTTTTCTTTCATATATATTTATTTGTATATTCCACATTTTATTTGTAATAGCTGTTTGAATAAACACATGGAATAAATAATGATTGATAACAGGAAATCTTCGATAACTCAAACATTGGTCGCTGCTTCTCAAACCGAACAGTTTAAATCGCACAAGAGAAAAAAATTCCCATCATGAATGATTATTTTCATCTTCAGACCAATTCACTGTCTCTGAGTGCTCTAGACTCTCCGGAACACTCAGTTCCTCATTTCTCAGTTTTTATAATAGATAAGAAGCTGAAAAGTTGGGTGGTACCATTCGTCAAATGTCATTCTCTATCGATAGGAAAGTTTTCAACGTAAGAATGCGAGTATTTTTCTCTCCTTTCTACTTCTCAAGCATTTATTTTTCTTTTGGATTTATGAAAGGGAAAAAGAAGAAGAAATATCGTAATAAAAGGAAAGGAATTTGGACATGCAACCTTTGAAAAAAAGTTTGTCGGAGTAGATTCTGTTGCGTAAACAAAAAACAATCCTTTTGTCAGCAATTATTTCACAGTTCATTCGTCTTTTGTAACTCAAAGCACTGAGATATTTCGAAGCATGTATAACAAAAGGAACAGAAGTGAGAAATATAATTCCAATAAACGACTTTAAAAAAAGTAAAGTATTCAGTTATTGTTTCCATCTATCATTTTCTATATCTATATAACAGAAAGTCAAATATATATTTTGTAGAAAGTTTAAAATTTATTTAGTCATTTTTGCGTACAGTTCTTACTCAAAATGCTTGTAAATTTTATTTTATTATATTTTGTACTTGAGATTTATTTATATTAATATAAAAATGTGCAATGTTAAGGATTGGTTATACTCATATTTATGTAATAGAAGAAATATGTGAAGAAGTATTTAAGTAGATGCTCAAGACTTGTAATCAAAATTTATTCTTTTTCTCTTTGTATGAATATTTGTTACTGATAATAAATTATTTCTTATTGGATTTATAATACATAGATAATTTTTTTTATAAAGCATAGAATGAAAATTTAAAAATAGAAGAAAACGAATGTTGATGTTTTGAACATTTAAGAAATTATTGTGATATTTGTAAATATATCTTTTTGAAAAGTTATCTAACTGTTGTGTTTATATAGTTTGTGAAATTTTCATACCTATTTAGTTACTATAATAAATCGTGCTCTGAAGGTTATTGATGGAATTGTTAACAATAACAAATTTCATCTGATTAACGCTTTTTAATATTCAACAAATGAATTCTAAAATATGTTAATTGTAATACTTTTAAATTTTAACAGTACACCTTTTAAATTATTGCTTCAAAACTTTTATTATTTGTGAGAGTAATGAATTAAATTTACATTTTTAGTGAAATAATATATAATTTATAATTTTGTAAAATTCAATTTTTACAAGAAAAATTTGATCTACAAACATAATTTTGTAATTTATTCGTAAAAAGTATTACAATTTATATTTATTTTATCTGGTTATCTAAGATTGCTATCATGGGAAAAATTAAGAAAAAAATTTCTTTTATTGAAGGGACTAATCAGAATACAAAAAGACAAATCAGATAATGAATCGGATACAATTGATATAGACAAATGTGATAACGAAATTGAATCATTGTAGGAAGTCAATAAAATTGAATTTTAAAGCTGTGAAGATGAAGATCTTCGTTATATAGCTCCTAGAAAAAGAAGTGCAAGGTTTATTATTTCTGATTTTGAAACCGAAAGTGATTTAGACGCTATTGATACATCTTCTGATAAAGAAATTTCAGTCGAATAAGTTGCTGATGGGACTTTATGGGAAACATTGAACGAAGGTAGATTATTGGTTTATACTACATTCTAAGACGTCTTGGGTCCAACTGCTTATGCTGAAAGGCTTCCATTCCAATGCCAAAACTTATACTACTGACGCACGGTAGAATTGTCATGTTTAAGAATCATGCAATAGAAATAGATGAAAAAACCTTTGTGCTAAATGTAATAGAAATGCAAAAACAAAATTTATGTGTAAAAAATGTTTCCAATGAATTTTTTAGTGATGAATCTTTTATTTAAATTTATTTAGAACTATTTTTTTGGCAAAAAAACTTCAGTTTTCTTGTATGAGTCAAATTGGCTCACTTCAGTAAAAATAGGTATATAACCAACATCCGTAAGTCTAGTGTATATGAATAATCAACAAATCAATAATAGCTTATTTATTAACGCTGAGGGATTTTTTTTTTAAAAAATACATTTTTATAACAAATTTAAATGCATCAAAGACATGATTTTTTTTGTTGTTTATTAAGGATATATTACAGATTATTATTTTTTTTTATTTATCAAACAATTTTATGAAGTAAATATGTAAGAGATGAACATGTCAACATTTTCCAAGTGTCATGCTTGTTTCTTTGTTTAAAAAGAATGAATTTTAAGAAAATATTTTGTAATGTTTTAACTGAATTAAACGTAATTTTGTCTTCACTTATTCACTATACTCTTATGGAGATAAATATTTATTAGATTTATGTTGATATTTTTTGTCCAGAAAGCGCCTACATTCCCTTCCCGAAGTTAATGTAAAATGGCTGTAACTGAAAAGGACGGGATTTTATCGTTCCCCTTCGTTTTCTTCCCGGAATATTCTCGCTCCACAATTAAGCCTTGAAGCATTTTTTTTTAGGTCATTGGTTCCCTCCTTTTCAAATACATCTTGAAAGTTTGAACTACGGATACAGTAGATACCTGATACGTGTCTCGTTTTTCACGTCGCGTTAGCGTGAAAACTTCGAATTTCAACGAATTTTATCGGTATCAGCTCCTCTGTACGATGGGTCTGTAGGAAATAAAATTCAAGCATCTAACTCTATTGAAATAGCATCGGTAATGAGCTCTATTATTTAACCACGTGGCTACGAAGACCACTCTAATTGAAATCATGAGCTCTTCTCTATAAATAGAGAAAACAAAGGATAACTCCTTGATCAGTGGTTGTTAAATTAATGAAGTTTCTGATCTACCATACTGGTTTTAAATTTTACTGTGAGCTACTAGAAAAAGCTCTATCAGCTTTAAAAAAATCCTACATTTGCTAATTTACATTTCAAATAAAAATGAAATAAATTATAGTAAACTGTATACAGCAAAAATAAATTTGAGATTGAATCGTGCATAAAAAAATAATTTGAAGTATAGATAGTCGTAAATAATAAATGTAATAAAGGATTTTTTTTATCGGGGACTTGTTAACTTTCATTAGTAGGATAGATAATTTTTTATGTCTTCCACAAATTTTTTGATTTTGGGAGAGTTCGTAGTGGATACCATTCAAATACAAATGTCCAAGTGTTCATCGGTGAGTTGTTCTTGTACATACGTTTAATAAATTCAATAATGCAGATAGAAATCTCACACAATATATAGAGCTAAACATTACCTTCATTTTGAGTCCAACCTGGTCCAATATTGGAGCAAAACGCCAATGAAACAGAACTTTAGGGACAAAAGACCAAATATTTTCAGGATTGAAGCACGTGATTTTACAAATAAAGCATTTTGAAAATCAATGAGTACCACAGTGTTTCTCAAACTGTGGGGCGCGCCCCCTAGGGCGCATAATAACTCAACTAGGGGGTGCTAGCATATGGAAAAGTCGAAAATAAAACATTATTTAAAAATGTTATTAATTTACTGAAAAGAAATAAAACAAAATACATTCTGACTTAATAAAAAGTAAAATACGCATTTACACTGACATAATTAGTTTATAAATGTATCAGTACTGAACACTGTATTTGATAATTAATTTAACAATGCCAAGTTAAGAACAAGTTTAACAATTACCAGTGACCCCATGTGCTTGTCACATATAAAATTATATAAAAAAAATTTAATACTTATGTTAATAATTTGTACGGTTTGTACTTAAATTCGTATTGTAGATTTACGTCAAGGTACATTATTATTGAGTTCAATGCATTGTCATTGCTTGGATGGGGGTGGGGCGCGCGAAGAAAATTATGACTGAAAATTGGGTCGCAAGTATTGAAAGTTGGAGAAGCACTGCAGTACCAACTTAACTGCAGTATTGTCCTCTTGAAATCAAAACGCTCCTTAGCACAAGTACAGAACTCTTCAGCATCAAACTCCATCAAGGCCAACAGGAACGTAAACGTCCCCACGAGCTACTAGTAGCTTACGATCGACGATTTGGCGACCTTTGGTTTAAATTAAGGTATATATGCACTAAAAAGCGATTAACTGAGTTAAAGCGAAGTGCAAGAGGTATTGTAAATTTGAAATTAATCATTTACGTTCAAAAAGTATTAAGTTGAGTTTTGATGCTTAGGTTCGTTTAGTTAGAGTTATTGTATTCTATTCAGTTCAAGTAGAGTCTTACACTTCTCATACCTCTACAGTTTGCAAATGCATTTGCTAAGTAAAAAAAATAATTAAATTCCTTATCAGATTTCTCTTTCTCTCTTAAGAGAGTCTTTGGATTAAATTATGGAACTCTTTTCTTAGTAATTTGTTGAATCGAATTCTAAGAGGACTCTAATAGTAGTGCTTAATTGTAACACAAGAAGATGACAACGAATAAGAAAAATGTAAATACTTTTGAGTCCTAGTTCACAAAAATATTAACATGACTAATGACATTGATACAAATTGTAAATTCTTGCCTTATTCTTAGAACAAAAAACCATGGCATCAGTAAACTTTTAATCATATTTCGGGAGGAAATTAGATCAAGCAATTCCTTAATTATATACATATCCGATTTTGAAACAATTTAATTAGTTAAACTATAAAGATTTGTAATCATAAATATAAAAGGAATTTCAATATAAAAATTACATACTCGCACTGATAACATGTATCTTTTAACAATTAGAAGAATGAATGGAAACGATTAATTTAAATAGTAATTTCTTTAAAAAAAAGAAAAGAAACGTGATGATAAATATGTATTTGCTAAGTCTTATTATATATTTTTAAAAACAAATTTCTGAAAAATGTATAAATGTATGTTCTTTATAATTCGTAGAATGTGGGTTCCGCTTACAATATGAATTCACCTTTATCATAGAAATGTGCGCGTGTTATGAATAAATTTGACAAAATAATAAAAAAAGAAAACGTGACTTTTTAAAAAGAGGTATTCAACATTCGAAGTGAAAGTCATTGGTAGCATAAATTGAAATCAGATACCAGTTTCATTTTTGAATATAATGTAACATCTTTTATATCAGAGCAGTGGGATTTGCACCGTTTTTCTGAAGATAGGTAATGGCTATAAAATATGCCTTTGATTTTCTAGTTTAGTTTGTACATATAGAGACATATGCATTTTCTTAAAACGTGACTGGCATCTTTTTTTTTTCTTTTTTCAGAACTTGATCTTTAACTTGCTGTTAGGCAAAAAGCCAAATACTGAGATAGAAGCATAGAGAAGATACGAACTGAAAAAAAAAATAGGAGACAGGAAAAAAAAAATCTTCAATGTGAAATGCAATTTGCCCAAGTGCTGGTAAAATTACCGGAACATAGTTCAGTAAAAAAAAGTGCGGGGAAAAAAAGTTCTCAACATTTCTTTCTTTTCCGTTATCAAGGGAAAAAGTATTTTTCCCAGTACTTGTTGAAAGCAGCGAGTGCACAGTTAGTGTTTATTATCAATTTATAAAAAAAAGAGTAAATGCGTTTTATCTTTGTTTCATGCTCCTTTTCATAAAGGTATTTCTTATTTTTAAAAATAAAGAGTATTTTTTAAGGTAAGATAATTTTTTTTATAAATAATTACTACAGATATTTTTACAAATAAAATAATTATTTGTTTTGATGATAAATGGTATTTTTTGTATATATTGCCAAATGTTTTTGAATTATTGTTTATATAAAAAAATATAGCAAGACGAATTATCTCACTTTTGTGTCCTAAACTGTAAAAGAAACAGATCACAAAAATAATTTAGAGGTAAATAATTTACATGTTCTGAAATTATTACATTATATACGAATTGTATTAACAGAGTACATAATTTTTGCTGAATGTCATACATTTCACCTGAGGTAAATCACATCGGATTTTTATAGAGTTACATTTTTAAAATAAACTATTTCAGTATTATTTCTAACGAGTATAAGCTATAAGAACCTAAGAAAAATCTTAGAATAAATTTATAGTTAAAAATATGTTCAGAAATTTAATTTCACGTTAATAAAAATTGTGATGTTTATATCTCCTTTTCAGGCATGTGAATTGTGTGTTTTTTTCCAATTATAATTTTTTAAGTAATAAGTTGTGAATTACCTTAAAAATAATGCTTAACAGTGTGTTTTTATATAGCAAAAACTTCTTAATATAGAAGTTATTTTTTTATCTTCATTTATGTCTTTAAATAGGACGGATTCTTTACGACAATATTATTTTAAAACAATTATAGTATGTGTAGTAGATTATAGTATGTGTATAGATGTGTAGATTTTTATGTAGTGTACAATGATTATATATATATATATAATCATTGT